>JASANG010001517.1:0-95973 GCA_030248215.1 Enoplolaimus lenunculus | reverse complement strand
ATAGAACAGAGCCAGTAACAGTAGTATAAGCATATTCCAAAGCCTAAACCTAAGCTTGAAAGTAAGAATGAGCTTATACCTAAGCGTAAGATTGTAAGGCCCATGTTACTTTAAGGGGCGTCCAGGTTTCGGGTGAATCTATAAAATAGTAGGTTTACATTCTAGATTACATTTCTTTTGCTTAGACTTAGGCTTAAGAGTACGCTTAATCTACTGTTACGCCCCTGGAAGTAACATTGGCCGATTGTAAAATTAACAAAATTCGCCAACGACACCACATTTTATACGAGAAGTGACATTACTGCTGCGAGTTACAGAATTTAAACAGTTTTGATTTTAAAAACATTTCAAATATTGTTTCACACGGTTAAAATTGTAGAGTTTCGACAACAATTCGGCTGCGGGGCAGCGAAAAGGGGTCGTGGGCAGCGATCCCCCCGACAAAAAGTCGTAATATTTGTTTTGCAGGGATTGTGTATTTATTGAGTCGTTGTTGATATTTTGCCAGTTCCACAAAAACGGGTTTTGTTTAGGTTTTTGCAGACGGAACCATTTAATACTAAATTCTCACAATACCAACCACTAATATACGCTATATAGTGTTAAAATTAGACAAAATATAGCATTAAAACAGGGGGTGATGTTGCTTTTAGGGGCGTCGTGTTCTCCCGAGGGGTAACAAGACACAAGAGTGTAATTGGGCCAAGTTTATATACTCCTGCTGACACCATTATCCGGGAAGATGGGCAAATTGGAACAGGACTGTTTCGGGCAAATGGGAAAACGGGACAGCTACAATTTTTTGGCTGCGAAAACGGGACAATGGGACAGGTTTGGGCCAATGTAAAGAACAGGGGCGGAACAGTATTATAAGCATATTCCTAAACATAAAACTTGCTTAAGCCGGAGCCAAGGTGCAACCGGAGGTAAAAAGTACCGGAGCCGGAGGTCAACGAAACTTGCCGCAGCCGGAGATGACGCGAAATTAGAGTAGTAAAATGATGGTTAATTAGTTGACTTTAGGCCAATATCTGCAAAATGTTGTTAAGTTGTTTGGTTTCACGCTAATTTTGTGCCAAATATCGGCAATTCTTTCATGAAAATTGTAACAAAAGTCAATCGAAACGCGCTAAACAGATAAATTTAGGAAAATTATGCAAAATGTTAGTACCCAAATTGCCGGTACCGAAGTCAAAAATTCTACCGGAGCCGGAGTTGGAAGCTAATTTTTTGCCGGGCCTGGAGGCAGACCTCAGGTTGTACCCTGGCCTGAGCCTAAGCGTAAGAGCATAAGAATGGGCATATTCCTTAGTCTAAGCATAAGGATAAGCCTAAGCCAAGCAAAAAATTAGTCTAAAAGCTTAAGCTTACTCTATTACAGTCCCACAGGAAAACGTCCCGCCCCTGATCTTTATATGGGCCCAGTAAAACGGGACAAAGGCGTATGTATCTAATATTTTATGATCGTTTGAGTGGAAATTTTTAAGTTATATGCAAACAAATGTTTTGGTTTAGTTCCTGGAATCGTTTTCAGTACTTTTGTCACATCTCTTTACTCTTAAACAAATCCCGTTTCCAATTTGGGCGAAAGAAATACGTTAGTTACTGTTAAGAGCGTATTTTTTACCCCTGTTACTCTTAAAGGTCTGACGCAAGTAAAAATTGTCAATATTTTACCCGTGTGATACAAATCTTGGCCCACGCTACTTTTAAGGCCGTCCCGGTTTCTGGTTGGAGTCGTAAAAGAGTAGGCTTACATTTTAGACTGCATTTTTTACTTAGGCTTAGGTTTAAGAATACGCTTTTGCATCGCTTAGGTTTACGCTTAGGAATACGCTTAATCTGCTGTTTCGGCCTTAAAAGTAACATCCGCCCAAATCTTTATCCGCGAGTATACCTGCGGCTGAAATATTACAGCCGATCCGCATTTACTCACAGGTGTCCGCCAGTAAAATCCCACCCTGGATGACGCTATACTTGACGTGCGGTGCCGTCCGTCGTCGTAGTCCTGTGTATAGATTCGGAATGGCTCGCTCTTCTACGGGACTGCAATAGAGCAAGCGTCAGCTATAGACTAATTTTTTGCTTAGGTTTAGGAATATGGGCTAATGTAAAGAACAGGGGTGGAACAGTATTATAACAATATGCCTAAGCCTAAGCGTAAAACTGATCTTATCATTAAGCCTAAGCCAAGCAAAAAAATTAGTCTAAAGTTTAAGTTTACTCTATTGCAGGCCCGTAGACAAACGTTCCGCCCCTGATCTTTACATGAGCCGGAATATGCTTATACTTCTGTTACGGACCTGACCTGTACATTGGCTTCAACATACGGCAACGGAAATCACTATAAAATCTTTAGCGCCAACTTTAGACCAATCATTAGGTTTAGGCTTAGGCTCAAGCCACCGTTGCGCTCTAAGCGTAAAAAGTACGAATTTTGACCATTACCTGTTCGAGCTGGTATCTGTCACCACATGAGCTGCGTGCACGTTTTAGGAATTGAATTTTATAGGCAAAATTGTTTACATTTTAATCAGCAACACATTAACCTTTACTCATCTTTTCCTCAAAATATTCACAGTACAAAACGTTTATATTTCAATAATGATAATAATAATAACAATCATAATAATAATACAATAAACAAATAAAGAGAGCAAATTATATACCCTCGGTCAAATCAGCATAATTAATGCGGCCAATGTTACTTTAAGGAGCGTAACAGTAGATTAAACGTATTACTAAGCCTAAGCCTAAGCGTTGCTAAAATGTGTTCCTAAGCCTAATCCTAAACGTTGCTAAATATGTTCCTAAACCTAAGCCGAAGCCTAAGCAAAAAATGTAATCTAGAACCTAAACCTACTCTTTTATGGAACCACCGGAAACCTGGACGCTCCTTCAAGTAACAACATGGGCCATTAATGTGATGCTTCAAATACCTGAAACCGTATTACCCTCCATTATGAAATGCCCGAAATTTACGCCAAAATTCAATATTCACTGCGAGTGTTATGGTTTACAACCAGCTTCGAAACAAACGACTTAACCGATGCCCATATTCTCAAATGCATACAGCACCTATCACCAGTACCTAAATAGGTTTTCAAACTAACGAACTCGTGCAATTTCAGATCTCTCAAAATAGCACAGAAGTAGAGTAGTAAATCGAATACAACAAATGTGTTGAATTTCAAACCTCATCATTCTCTGGTTCGAAAGTTACAAGTCGTATCACCAACTGGTAATAATAGATGCTACACACATTTGAGAATACTGACTTTAAACTCAGTTTCGGCAGTGTCATAACTGCTCCGTTGCGGATAAACAATTCCTCAAATCGTCAAATTATGCAAATCTGCCAAATCATGGATCACAAGATATTTTACTGCAAACAGGAATAAAATGTCCAAGATATCTGTCCGAGCACTAAGCGTCAATCTAAGCCTAAGCCAAAGCCTACAACTTTGTTCGGGACGTGTTTTATACATGGGCGAGACTCACAATATATATCATTCGCTTGTAGGCGTTGTAAATATCTAAAAACGAACCTAAATTGCTAGGTTTATCCGATATAACTTCAAAGTAATACTCGCAGGCCCGTAACTAAGGGGGTTGGGAGGCTCAAAATTTAGCTCCCCTAAAGAATTTTCAACCTTGCTTGTAACTCATTTAAAACCCTTAAATGTCGCTTCTGAAAATTTTTTAGCCCTCCCTAGCAAGGTGAGCTGGCTTCGGACGTGAACAACCGGTCTTGGGCATAAAACCAAGATTTCAGTTCGGTAAGTATAAACCGGTGTCAACGTTTTTAGAACGCCAGCCCAACGATTGGGAAAATTATTCTGGTTTCCACAACCCAGAAGGTTAATTTAAAGCTGGTATCAGTGTCTATTTTATGGACTTTAGCAATTTTGGGGCTCGATTAATATCGAACTTGTACGACCGGGTACAACCGGAGATCTGCCTGAGGCTCCAGCTCCAGCAGAAAATCGGCCTCCGGCTCCGGTAGAATAGTTGCCGGAGGTTTCGGCAATTTCGGTAGTAAAATTGTGCATGGTTTTGCTACATTTATCTGTTTAGAGCGTTTCGTTTTACGTTTGTCCCAATTTTCAGGAAAGAATTTCTGAACAACATATTGCTGATATTGGCTAAAATTAACAATTAACCATCATTTTTACTACTGTTATTTCGCCTCACCTCCGGCTCCGGCAAGTTTCGTTGATCTCCGGTTCCGACATTTTTCACCTCCGGTTGCACCCTGCTGTACGGACTAACTTAACTAGAAGTGAAATGTTTGCATGGTTGCATAGCTCAGCGGATAGAGCAGCGAACCGGTAATCCGTACGTCGTGGGTTCGAGTTCCACCGCATTCGCAGCAAAATTTTCGTGATGGGTTCCATATGGCACTGCTTAACTTAGAATTAACTTAGACTAACATATTTTAAAGACTAACACGAGTTTAAGTTAAACTTATTTTGAGTTTAAGTAACAAGTACAGCCTAGAAATTATGAGTATCTAAGAATTGATTCAAGTTTAGCTTAAACCAAAAATATATTAGATTTTAAATGAGCTTCAAGCGTAAACCAGCGTGTTAGTTTAGTTAATCTCGAAAGTTAGTTTAATACTGCTGGATTAGCATTAAGCTTAAAATCAAGTTAGTTTAAACTTTTAGAGAGAACGCCAGTGTGATTACGCAAATAAATTGTATCTAATTCTTTCATTTGGCTATATATAAACAATAAAAACACAACCAAAAACAAGCAAAAAATACACGGAATCATAAATACTATCACAAGCGAAGAAAAGTGACAAAAAAGCTTTCACACTTGCTTGAAACTGAAAACAGGGACAATCTCAAGAGATACACATTCCAAAGGGGGATACCCCATAAATCCAGGATTTATCGATATGCCCCCTATAAATGAGGCCCATAACAGTAAGCATATTCCGAAGCCTAAAGCCAAAGTCTCGGCGTAAGCCTATAACTAAGAATAGGCTTAAGCCTGAACAAGAAATAGTTTAAAGCTTAAGCTTACTCTATTGCAGTGTCGCGGAAAAAGGGCACGAACCTCAGCTATACGTGGCAACCTAATCTTAACAAGGTTATTGCATGATTATGCACACTGCATCTCGATTGAAATATCTACTGCAATCTCAGCATTTTCAAATCTGTTCAAAAACAACGATCTGTTCAAAATTACGGCCCATGTAAGGATCAGGAGCGGAACGTTTTTCTGTGGGACTGCAATAGAGTACCTGTAAAACATGGTGAGTCAAACTGACTCTCTCCGAAATAGGAGGCTTTTCCTGACTACACTAACTGAGTAAAATTCGACTCCGCCAGAGTCAAATTCGACTCATTGAGCGATTCAGTGAATCGAATTTGACTCAGGCGGAGAATTTGACTCACAGAACGATTCAGTGAATCGAATTTGACTCTCGAATTTGACTCAGGCGGAGTCGAATTTGACTCACTGAGCGATTCAGTGAATCGAATTTGACTCTCGAATTTGACTCAGGCGTAGTCTAATTTGACTCACTGAGCGATTCAGTGAATCGAATTTGACTTTGGCGGAGTCTAATTTTGATTCAGTTTGTGTAGTCAGGAAAAGCCTATTTCAGAGAGAGTCAATTTAACTCACCATTTTTTGCAGTGTAAGCTTAAGATTTAGACTATTTTTTGCATAGATTTAAACTTAGGCTCAGGTTTAGGAATATGCTTTACTGGTGTTACGGCTGCGTTGTTATATACATTAACCATTTTTTAACAAAAAACTGTTAGCTTTTTGCAGGCTCGTAGCCAGCTCACCTTGCTAGAAGGGCTAAACCTTTTTCAGGAGAGGCATTCAAGCGTTTTTAATGACTTACAAGCAAGGTTGATAATTTTTTAGAAGGGCCAAAATTTTTCCAGGGGATGCTGAGCCCCCCTGCCCCCCTTTGACTACGGGTCCGGCTTTTTGACCCCTCTCTACAATACAGCCCACAAAACACTTTAAATGGCCATCTAAACTCAAAATTACTTCATTTGCACAATTCGGCTCATCACAGACACGAAACGTAAGCGATTTGAATATTTAGCTCTACAAAAGCGCTTCCGTACACTTCCCCCCACATTTAAAGTTAAGGCTTAGGCGAAAACTTAGGCTTAGGCTTAGGCAAGCCGGTTTCTATACCTAAACTTAAGCCTAACCCTAAGGGTTGCGTTATACGTGCCGCACGCCGCCAAACGCACCCCGCGCGCCATCTTACGCCGGGGGGGCGGCACAATAAAAATTATTAAAAACTGTCGTACCCCCTAAATAAATTTTGCCTTTGTTAACAACGCATAGCGGCGCGCAGTGACGTCCGGCAGAGTAAACTATAGCGCAACCCTAACATTGTGGCGGAAGCGTACAACAGCCTTTCAAAGTTTCATTGATCAGATCATTCCAAACATCACATCGAATTTGTCCACACCGCTAGGTCCCTACCCACGTTATCCCGCTCGGTGGGTCCAGGGTTTCGACCACCACCCCTGCGGGCAAACAAAATGCTGTCCAGTAAGATGAGATACACCACGAGTGGTAAAAATTTATAAGTTCTACGACTTTGCTGGAAATACTCAGCTGCGTGGTTGGTGACAGATTATAGGGTACTTTACACCCACAGACATAGGGGACGATTTCCGTGTGTTGACCAGGGGTGCGTACCTTCGCGTCAATGACCATAGAAACCACGCCTGGAGTAACGCCCAACAACGCTTACCGGACGCCATATTGTTCCAGTTGTCAATCTACGCTAGCTATGTGATTACGGTGGATTTGACGTAATCGTCTTCCACAGCAGTCTCCGATCAACCCTCGTCTCCATCGAGTTGATTTTGATCTCTCGAAGCCATTTAGTTTATTGCTAAGCAGTCGTAAATATTGCCACCGATCCTTTATGATCCCTACGGTTTTTGGACGACGCGAACCAAATTATCGTTCCCAAAACGAAAATAATCCCGTTTGCCCAGATATCCTATTCGTCACGTATTAGAATCCCAAACGTCCATCCTTGATTAAACTGGCGGTCCACAGCGGTCAGAGGGAAGGGCACAGATTTCAGGCGACGGGACAGATCTCAGAGAAGAGGTGGATCTTAGGGACGGAGGGCAAACAACCTGCTACTCTTGGAACCTTTCAAGTCCTTGCGGTAACCCATAAATTAGCAACTGTCACAAATATGAGCAACACCGAAACGCCGCAACAGTTAAGCTGAACGTATCTGTAAGAGCCGGATCCAGTTTCTGCACGCGAATCACCAGTTTTATCGTCAGAGGCTTTTGCGTTGTTTGGATTCGAATTAGGTTGTGTTGAGCCTAAAATATTGCCAAAAACCTAAGATATAAAGTATGCACCAATGGCGGATCCATGGGGGGCCACCCCGGCCGTGCCCCCCCAACATCATCTCGACAAAAATTATATAGCAATTTTGTGACAATGAAAACCGCTCACTTATGCCTAAGTCTAAGCCTGAAAAGTAAGAAAAACAGAAAAAGTGCACAAGAAGTTGTTTTTGTAAAATAAGATTTTTTATGTCATTGAAAATGGTCTCTGACCGGGTCAAACGGGAGGCGTTGATGTCCGTAAATAAACCGACACCGTCGTTCTCTTGGAATTGTGAACCCTAAATACTTAGAACGTTTAGCAGGTGTCATTGGTGTCCAGTAGACAGCTGTACATGCCAGGAGGGGGTTAAACATTTATGGAAAAGCATTCAGGTATTTAAAATAGATTACAAACAGGGCGAAAACATTTCCAAAGGGGAGCAAAAGTTTACTAGAGATGATAAAAGTTTTCTAAAGGGGGCATAATTTTTAAGGGACAGCAAAATCTTTCTGGGCGGGGCTGACCACTCCCTGACCCCTCAAACTGGCTACGGGCATGAAACGAAATCATGGACAAAGATTTCAAAATCCATGGTATCCAACGTACCTGAACTGTGGCCCATCGAATCTCTCATACCGTCTTGACTGTCATCGAGGATATCGAAATAAGGTTCATCACCCGGCACTGAGCTTCCTCCCAAAACCGGATGGCCCAGGTCCGTGCGCTGGCCAGCCAGTTGACCTCCCACAGGGTCTGGCTTGCCACCGGTGACCGCATGCCCATGACCGGAATCAACTGCGTGGTTATCTTTAGTCGAAATCGTTTCATAATTCGATTCGTACTCATCGTACGGATCAAATATATGATGCGATCCGACATATTCACCACCGCCGGCCGGTGGCGATAACTTTCCTTCGAAATTGAACGGAAAGTGACCACCGTCACCGGCGGCGGTGCTGCCATAATGATCTTCGGCCGTTCCTCCATATTCTCCGTCCCCTGAAGCGAATTCGAAATCTTCATCGTCCCCCGAAATTGATCCTGGGACGTACTCGCCGCCGTGGCCAGCTTGCGGAAGACCATGGTGGTGACCCTTTAGAGAGGTCTTTTTCCCAGTTGCCGCATCAAACCAGTCCTCATTTGCCCCGTCCAAGCCAGCTTCACCCGCCAGGCTGGAGTGCCCTGCACCCCCTGGGTGAGGATTACCTCCACCGACAGGCATATGACCTGGAAACAGCCCGGATCCAGGGTCGAACGGGTATTCTTCGGTGTCATCCTGGGGGTGAGGCTTTCTGTGAGAATTTGACCGTTGTCCAGGCAGAAGGTGAGCCTGATCTAATCGTTGGTGCTCGAGTTTTTGACCCTGGGACGTACCATGTGTTAGATTTTCAGATTTGGACGGCGAAGCGAGCAGTGGCGGAGGGCTTTCAGGCTGATGGTCTAATTTTGCGGCAGGGTCAGAATTAGCATCGTCGGTGGGTTGAGAAGAATTCAACGGGGGATGCTTGGAATTTGGAACCAAATTGCTCGAGTGTTTATCGTCTGGCAGTTTTGGAGCGTTTCGTTCTTTGCGGATAAGTCTTGATAATGTCTGAAAAATTGTAAAATCTTATTTTTAGTGCGAGTTGATTTGATTTTGCTTGAATATTCCTAATAAGATTGTAAAAATTTTAGTTAGATTTTTGCAGTTATTTTGGCTATTAATCCAAAATTCCATGACAAATATACAAATATTATAACGAACGGGTTTGACCTGTTGGCTCTTGAGGCAAACGCTACACGGCAAGCGCCAGACCGACGACAACTATAATGGACCCCCTATAATCGTACGTCGACCCATTTTACGCATTCTTTTCTATTTTTTTCTGTTTTGTTTTATTTTTATTGTTTTTTTGTTTCTAACGCTAGACTGTCATTGGTAATTGCGAGTCTAATCAATTATATAATATTCACCATCGTTGTTGTAATAACCTTGTCGTTTCGCCCAATCTGAAGAAACACATATATTTCTGAACATGTTCTTCAAGTGACGAAAGATGAGCTAGCTAGTGCAATTAGTGAAATTTTTTGCCAATTTTATACACCAATAAATGTTTTCGTCAAAAAAACGTTAATGACACGTATAGAAGTTTAATGGTCCATGTATAGAACAGCGCCGGATCGTTTTCCGGAGGGGCTGTAATAGAGTTAGTTTAAGCTTTAGACTCATTTTTTTGCTTAGGCTTAGGTTTAGAAATTGGCTCATCCTTACGTTTAGGCTGAGGACATACCTGTTCCGGCCATGTTCTATACATGGCCCGAAGTTATAGTAATGGGTGTGTACGAAGTACCGGATATACAGATAATCTTAACAGGGCACAAGCAACCACCCCGCATGCCATCCATTTGGGGGCCACACCCCAAAAATGGGTCCCCACCCTAACAAGATTTTAAACAAAAAATGTAAAAAATATTTTGATCATCGTAAGACGGCCCCACCCAGGAATTTTAGGAGGGTCCACCTTAGCCTGCTCCGGCGCTGGACCTTGAAAATGAACCGATGCATATACGTAGTTAAGTTAATGGTACTATTACTGGCGTACCATTGAGCTAATAAGAAGCTTAGGTGCCGGAGCCCAAAAAACGGCGAGGGCAATTTTTATTTCTACATCAGTGACTGCAAAAAATGGTGAGTCAAATTGACTCTTTCCGAAATAGGTTTTTACGGACTACACAAACTGCGTCAAATTCGACTCCGCACGAGTCAAATTCGACTCACTGAGTCGCATGTTTGACTGTAGCGAAATCGAATTGGACTCAGTTTGTGTAGTCTGGAAAAGCCTATTTCGGAGAGAGTTAATTTGACTCACCATTTTTTGCAGCGTACAGGTAATGATGAAAATTTTCAACGGGGCAAAATGTTTCCAAGACGCTGAGTCCCCAATAGCCTGCCTCCGGCTACGCAACCAATCATACAGCAGGAATCATTTGTATCGCAAAATTTTTAAATCGAGAAAATGATTTAAACCAATGAACATCCATCTAAAGACAGGGTTTTAGGTTTTTCAAAATCTAAATTGGTATACATTTAGTAAATTTTAACCAATTCCTACACGATATTTTTGTAAATTAAATCGCGTTCCCAATCACTGGCGAATCCACGGGAGCCCATCCAGGCCTACTCTGCAAAAAATGGTGAGTCAAATTGACTTTCTTCGAAATAGGCTCTACGGGACTAGACAAACTGAGTCCAATTCGACTCCGCCAGAGTCAAATTCGACCTACTAATTCGCACGTTTGACTCTGACGGAGTCGAATTTGACTCAGTTTGTGTACTCCCGTAGAGCCTATTTCGGAGAGAGTCAATTTGACTCACCATTTTTTGCAGTGTATCGACGACCAAAACCAAATTTTGTTTTTATTATTAAAAAATTGCGTTTAGCTTCTCGCTCGCTCGCATCTTTTTTCAACTTATTCGAGTCGTCGTCAAAAATTACTCGATCCACTCATTATTTTTCAATTGAACTTTGAACGCAACTGAACTTACTCTTTGTATATTTTTCAACTTTGTAACTTCCGCATTCGCTGCTTCTGTATTTCTTTCAAACGGACGTTGTTGACCCGTTTTCAACTCCGGATTGTCCAATGCACCAGGAGTGAAAATAGCAGTGGTATAACTAAAATGAAAAAAATTTGTATATAAATATATTCGTATATATCAAGGCGCGACCGCATATTAATTTACCGGATACCGGAACCGGATACTAGCCGGATATAGCATGTGAATATGAGCACTGTTGAAAAGTAATTTAGTCGCGCAAAAGTAGAACGTTTAATTGTTTACTGATATAAAATTGTTAGCTTGGATTTTTTAGGCTTAGGCTTAGGCTTAGGCTTAGACTTAGGATTTTATTTGAATAAGCGAAAACACTTAACAGGTTTACTTGCTTTGAACGATAAACCGCAGGAAGATGTTAAATATGACAATTTGTCAGAAGCTAATTTTCCTAATTCTAAACTTATCAACGTCATTTTTGTCACAAAATACGTCAGAATAACGCTAAACACGAGTGTGGCTGGAAAGTTTTTTGAGGTCAAAAAACTAAGCCTCTATTGTAATTTGAATCTCAGAGAAATTATATAAAGTTGGTAACACAAGAACCACTGGTTCAACACATTTTCGTTAACCCGAAACACACGCATTGCTAAATTCATGTGCCTGGCAAGATTAATTGCTGTATTGCATTAATGAATATAAAATAATTGCAATTCTTGCAATTGCACCTGCAGTCGTTAAAGATATCGTGCGTAGATATTTGGATCTAAGATTAATTTAAATTCAATGAAACTGAATTATAATATTTTCGTAGCGGTTCAGGTATACTTCCCCTCACACGCAAATATCCTCTGGCACCAATGGTCACCCTACACAAATATTAATTTAACAGAATTCAAAAAACCCCCACACCACCATACACTGCAAAAAATGGTGAGTCAAGTTGACTCTCTTCGAAATAGGCTTTTCCTGACTACACAAACTGAGTCAAAATTCGACTCCGCTGTTGACTCTCTTCGAAATAGGCTTTTCAGGACTACACAAACTGAGTCAAAGTTCGACTCCGCTGTTGACTCGCTTCGAAATAGGCTTTTCCGGACTACACAAAATGAGTCACAGTTCCACTCCGCCTGAGTCAAATTCAACTCAATTTAACTCAAGCGGAGTCGAATTTTGACTCAGTTTGTGTAGTCCGGAAAAGTCTATTTCGAAGAAAGCCAATTTGACTCACCATTTTTTGCAGTGTAATTGTTTATTATATTCCTAAAGCCAAAACTGAAGCCAACACCTAGGCGGTGTGGTCCGCTCTAAACCTAACCGTAAAGCTGTTCTCAGCCTCGGCCAAATTTATCACCCCAGCCATTATTTGAGCCGCGAACTTTTCGTGGGTGGCAGGAAGTACGATATTTTCATAGCTTTCAAAAATCATATCATACTTAATACTTACCGTAGCCCTACCACAAACAAAACTAAATAACCAAAGTTAAAATTGTAGACGGCCATATCAAGGATATTTTGCAGGGTTTGACCAGCTAATTCAAACGAGCCAAATTAGAAATCAGGTAAATTGTTGACAAGAAAGTTGCTAACGGCCACTGTAGCAGTTGTAAATTTAAACGAAAATTAATAAAAATACAAATTTATTTTCTTATATATACATATCGGTTTAGTGATTACAGGATAACTAAAATCGAATATATCCATACATTTTTTATATATATTATATATTATATATTATATATTATATATATAAATATATATTAGTGTTTATTGAAATTTCGACGGAAAATATCGCCCTATTCCGATCTTCTGATCTGTACAGGCCATATTATACAATTGCTTATTCGACACGTCTGCAGTTGTACATATTCCTCCCACGTTTAAGGTTAAGGTTTAGTCTTAGGGTTGCGCTATACTTGCCGTACGGTGCCGTCCGTCACTCGTACGGTGCCGTCCGTCACTCGTACGGTGCCGTCCGTCACTCGTACGGTGCCGTCCGTCACTCGTACGGTGCCGTCCGTCACTATACGGTATGGTACGTGAGTAAATTGCGTACGATACTGTACCGTGAGACACGGTGATGCCCGCTGACGGACGGCGTTGTACGGGAAACGGACGATCCCCCGTACACGTGACGAAAGGCGCCATATTGGAGTATCGTACATGAGTAATCAACCTATAGTACCGCACGGTGACGTACGACGGCGGACCGCGCCGGACGGCATAAAAAAACTATAGCGCCACCCTCAGGCTTAGGTTTAAAGCTTAAATCTAAAACGTTAGCCTGAACCAATTCAGCCTACGGTAGGCAGGGGACAATGGCGGATCCACAGGGGGGCCACCCCGGCCGTGGCGCCCCCAACAGCATCTCGACAAAAATTATACAGTGTCCATTGCCGTTCTACGCTGTTTATTTCTCTGTTTTATACACAAGAGTATAAGCACGCTTTAAAGTTTCTTGGCCCTGGAGTCATTTATGCGCTACAATTAGGGATAATAGACATTTATGGACTCTAAACAAGGGTTTGAGGACTCTACCCGCTACGCATTCTTATTAGGTATACGGACTCCTATTAATTGGGACTCAAAATGGGGACCCGTCTCTTATTTGGGTCACTACAGTATGGGTCAAAAATAAATTTATTACCTGTGAAATTTTGGCCCCCCCATTTTGAGATCCTGGATCCGCCACTGGCAGGGGAAATATACAAACGCCAAAACCGTCAACCAAACCTAAAAACGACTCGAAAATACTAAAAATGTCAGGCAAACAAAGGCGATTGAACAGTGAAAAATTTGTGCGTTTAAAACGCTAAAACCTTTAGTCACACACAAAAGCTTGCAAGATAACTTTACACTGCAATTTTGCAGTTGTTTTTTTGCGTTAACGTTTGCATAACAATGCTTTGTGACGCTCAGTGGTAGATTCAGAAATTTCTGATAGGGGGTGGGGGGCATGAAATAAATGGCCCATGTTACTTTAAGGGGCGTCCAGGTTTCTGGTAGGTCCATATTAGAGTAGGTTTAGGTTCTAGCTTACATTTTTTGTGCTTAGGCTTAGGCTTAAGAACACATTTTGCAACGCTTAGGCTTAGGCTTAGGAATACATTTTTGCAACGCTTAGGCTAACAGGCTTAGGAACACATTTTTTGCAACGCTTAGGCTTAGACTTAGGAACACATTTTTTGCAACGCTTAGGCTTAGACTTAGGAACACATTTTTGCAACGCTTAGACATAGGCTTAGGAATACGTTAAATCTACTGTTACGCCCCTTAAAGTAATATTGGGTCAATAAATGATAGTGAAAATAGCTCAAGAGCGAGACGCCAGACGCTATTTGAGTACCAGATTTTATAACAAAATTTTGGGTTTGATCCCTGTTTGATGGCGTCGCCTGGAGACCCCATTTCAGCGACGCTGGTACAATGGTATAAGCTACGCAGCGATCAAGGGATCATCTTCTATTAATATTTTTGTACAGGGGTGTTTAGATACTGCTGCAGTTTGCAATACAAGAAACGTTACCCCCCGTCAAAGTATTTATAGACCGTTACCCCCCAAAAAAATCTGGCTCCTACCCCTATGCCCTGTTATGTTACGTAAAAATACTTAAAAATATTCAAATGTAACTTAAAACGCAAGACAAGATAAAACGTAACAGAAACTTTTTAACTGCATTTATTACATTAATATTTATCATCGCCATTCTGAATTTGATGGGTGCAGCTGAAGCCGTATTCACACGTGCAAGATTTTGCTGCGAGAACTTGCAGATGCAACAGGCATTTGCAAGTTTTGTCCAAAATTCCGTTCGAAAAATTTGCAGATGCCAAATAAATCGTTAAAAATCACAGTTAGGAATTTAGTTCACATGTGTGAATAATCAGTTCTCGCAGCAAAAACTTGTACGTGTGAAAACGGCTGTACTCTCAGGATTATCGAATGCCGCAGTTGTGAAACGGGTCAGAATAATACTTACGTAACTTCATCAGCACATTTTGTGCCGGTGACGACGAACCCAACAACCAAAAATCAGGGATCTGGTATCCTCCCGGAATACACACATCGCCTTTGCCTACAGGGCGCAGTCCCGGGTCCGCAGCCAAACGGCATGTTGAGCTATTAGAGGCGTAGGGCGCGGGGCTGTAGATCCTATGATCACAGTGGCTGGGTGACACATCCCACGACCAGTGGCGGGGCGACAGGCCCCGCGACCAGTGGCACAGCGATGGATCCCACGACCAGTGGCGGGGCAGCCAGATCCCACAACCTTTGCCGAATCCTGAAGATTTCTGACTCGAGGCTACGCATTATTTTACATTCCGGTGAGTTGATTAATCAACTCACACAGAGAATTAGTTATTTCTGGTTATTGCTGAGTTAATAACAGTAAACATTAAATCACTCTCAGTTGATTTATTCCTGGTGAGTTGATTAACACACAATGAGTTTAATAAATTCATAATTCTGAGTTCTACAATGCCTAATTCACAGCTCAGACCTCTGCGGGGATTCAACACATTCTGAGTTAAAATCAACTCACTGAAATCTACAGTGTATTGACAAAAAAGGAAAAATTTGCACGGTTGGCACCCTCGGCGTTTCCTCCGAATCGACCCGAACGTACGTCCTATGCGAAAGTTAAACGTAAGCTATGCAACTATTTTTTAATCTTTTGCTAAAATTTAGCTGTGGAAATGTTAAAACGCTAATCTTTTACGCATATAACAAACAAACACTATTAAAAATACAAAAAAAACATAATATATATATGTATATATCAATATATGTATATATTTCTTTTAATGTTTCCGACACGAGCAGCTAAATCCTCTCACGTGACAGCTGCTTTACCGTAGAATAAAGGGGGCATGTGCAACCCACCCCCGGTCAGGAATTCTCAGTCAAGAACATTCCCACAGCTGGGGGTGGTGATATGAATAACCTAAGCAGGGCGCATGCCCAGTTATCCCCTCACAGCCCGCATTCCCCCCAAAATGGAAATTTTTTGGGACCTTAAAAATCGAATTTTTCTAGACTTCTTGCATATTTGAGCTTTTGATGACATCTCCTGGTTATTTCACGCCCAAAGTTGACTTTTTGTTGAAAAATTTGATTTTGTAAGGTCTCAAGATCCCCTCTTGGCACCCAAAATTTATTTTGTTAGTTACATTCGATGCAGCTTGTGAATCTGAGTCCAACTGTTGTAAATTTTTTGCAATCAACCGTTTGGCTTACGAGGTACGGTTAAGTAACTGATTTAGCACGCTGCCAACGATTTGGGACGGCGCCAAATCAGTTATTTAACCATAACTCGTTAACCTGATGTTTGATTACGGAAAATTTAACACAAAATTGGACTCAGCTCTGCAGGCTGCGTCAAATGGTACATATAATTTGCGTATTTAACAAAAATTTTTGAATATTATTAGCAGGTACCCTGATGGTCCTTGGGACCTTAAAAATCAAATTTTCCAAAAATTCAAATTTGGTCGTCTAATGACCAGGGAAGTCCAATTATCTTCGGACAAACGTCGACTTGGGGATTACTGAAAAAGTAGCCGAAAAAACCTGCGGTTAACCTAAATTTTTGACAGGGGTATGTTTGAAATCTAGTTGATTACACGCTAAAAATGCATCCATAAATGGTGCTTAGTTAATATGCGCGAAGCCCAATTTTTTGACCATTTTTTCAGGACACCGACCGAAGTTTACAAATTAGGTGAAAAAAATTTGTCGGTTCAGATCAATGGGGGGGGTTGAGTGCGCGCCCCATCGACCCCCTTATCACCTCCCTTGCCCCAGGAACGGAGCATGGAAAATTATTTTAACACAGAATTGTTTTTAATGAGTTGAAAATATTTTGGGCCGGCGGCGAAGCTGTTTGTAGGGTTTCTACGGGGTAGGGCGGTACCCATTTCCGGCCAGCAACTTCCGTTTAGCTGCGGGTCAGATCGGGTGGGAACATATTTCGTTGCGCCCCACAATCCTGTACTGAATTCAACCTTACTAGCGGATGCTAACAATTTTTCAGGAGGGGCATATAAGAGTTTTCGAAGCTTCGAAAGACAAACAATGAACTTAAATGTCACAAAATAGGTTTGGCCGGTCAAATTTGAATGTCAACCGTTAACAAAGACCCAAATTATGCGGACTAAAAGCCACGACCGCTTTTAGCAAGCACATAGACAGCTATTTGGTCACAGAATTACTGTTGAAAATATCAAAACAAAATAGGCGCATTCCTTAAAATTAATTAAAACGTACCACTTAGGGTGGAAACATTTAAAACGGCTCATGTAGACCCCATATCAAACAACGCCGGGACATTGGGTGTATACTAGGACGACTTTTGCCAAACCAGAACCAAAAGTTTTCTTTGAGCTAATCTTTTGCCTAGGAGGTCGAGTCCTGTAGCCCCCCGCCCCCCCTCAGGCTACGGGTCGGAAACAAATATTTAGCTGAGAAGTCTAGTCTGAAAACATTAAGGCGATGTTAAATGGTATCACGACAATTCGTCGACCGACAACTCGTCGAACGACAACTTGTAATCAGAAATTTCATCGAATCGACAATTCGTCGCCCATCATTATGCTTCGAATTTAGGCTCAGGATTACGCTGTGGATTGTGCTTTTGGCTCAGGATTACGCTGTGGATTGTGCTTTTGGCTCAGGATTACGCCTATTATTATGCTTAGGCTTAGGCTCACGATTACGCTTTGGATCACGCTTTGGATTTTGCTTAGATTTAGGCTCAGGATTACGTTTTGCATTATGCTTAGACTTTGGCTCAGGATTACGCTTTGGATTATGCTTAGACTTAGGCTCAAGATTACGCTTTGGATTATGCTTAGATTTATTCATAGGTTGCAGGACATCATTGGACGACAAGTTGCCGGGCGACGAATTATCTTGATTTGACTAATTCATACGCCAATTAGCGGGGGCCCGACCTTATGTGGGGGCCGTAAATTTTCCGTGAAATAAACAAAGGTTTCGAACTGGAACAGTTACAGATAACAATATTATGCGAGTAATAATATACCTTAAAGATTACCGCATGTAGCCACACATATCCTTTATGCAAATGTTTGCTTCTGCAAGAACATAGTTTACAAACCCATAAGACGTAGGCGCAGGGTCATAGCCAGCTCACCCCATACTTGTGGGGGTGGGAGATAAAAATTTTCCGGAGGGACATACAAAGGTTTTCGTTGACTTACAAGTAAGGTTGAAAATTTTCTAGACGCGGCCAAAACGTTTTTGAAGAAAGCTGAGCCCGCCGTCTTGGCTATAGGACCGCGAATACAGCAAGAACGGTTCCCGCTCTGGCTGGACAATTTTTAGCCCTCGTAGAAACTGTTTCAAACTGGCTTGTAAATCATTGCCAACGCTTGTATGTTCCTTTTAAACAATTTTCTACCCCCGTCCAGTAATATGAGCTGGCTCTTAAACTCGTACCAGAAACTTATCTTTTCATAATAAAATTGTAAGAAGTTCCGCGATTGTTTCGATACCTGATTAGCCCCCATCAAACAAAGGATTGTTGGTTGTCTATTTGCCTGGCACTGCGTCTACGTATACCTCCAATCTGCCCTGGAGATCGAGACTAGCATTTTAGTTTGGGGGGGCGGGGTGGTTACCCCGATAATTTTTCCATAGTTTGTATGAAAATTAATCTACCTTATGTAAAACAAATTGGTCAATGTTACTTTGAGGGGCGTTCCGGTTTGCCACGAGACTCAGATAGAGTAAGCTTCACAGCTTTAGACTATTTTTAGCATAGGATTAGAGTTATAGGCTTATCCTTACGCTGAAGTTTGGGCTTACGCTTAGGTTTAGGCTTAGGAATATCATTAAGCTACTGTGACGTCCCACAAACTAATTTTGGTCAATATATTAATATTCACCGGACCACTTAGTCTGTGTTTAGTGATTTACAGGTGGGGCGCAGACCTTTGGCCCCTTCTTTGGCGACCATTGGCTTCAACATAAACCCATTATACTGCAATCGCATTTGAAATATGATTCCCAGATATAATTTTACGAAAAACCCAAACAAACACATCAACGAAATTAACATCAGATACGAATCAATTGTACAAAAAAACAATTATACGGTCTGCAAATCGCTACTCAAAATAATAAAAACAATAAAAATAATAACAAACAAAAAAACAAACATTTCAACATAAATACACACAAAACACAACGTAGAAATCGACTCCACGAACAGAAAGTGTGACTTCTCCAGTTGCCAACCAAAGCCTAAGCCTAAGCCTAAAGCCTAAACTCGGGTATGCGACTAATTCTAAACCTGTTCTGCCAAAATTTGAATATCGAACGGTTGTTATAACTTTCAAGCGAGGCTGGAACTTTATTGGCGAGTTGGGGGGTGGCAAAAGTTTTCTGGGTGACAGCCCCCCAGACCTTCCTCTGGTTACGGGCTCGCAGAAAATTAGCTTACTGTTGAAAAACGTTTGACCAGAGGGGTCGAATATAATATATACGTATGGAGCGCGGTGCCCCTTCCAACTTCCAGTACTGATATATATATATATATATATATATATATATATATATATATATATAAATATATTACATATATATGCATATATTCATGCATATATTCAATAATTATGCATGAATACACACGCCAGTAGCCAGCTCACCGTGCTAGAGGGTAAACATTTTCCAGGAGGAGATACAACGAGTTCCGGTGACTTACAAGCAACGCTGAACATTTTCTAGGGGTGCCAAAATTCTTCCAGATTGACTGAGCCCCCTTTTCCCTCCCTGGCTGCGGACCCGTGACTATATTATTATACAAAATACGTTTATGCAGGTCTATAAGATGCGTTTTTAATTGCAAAACGATGATGTATAAAATATTGCAGGACAACTGTAACAAAGTATCTTTATTTACACTTTGCAACTGCAATATTTTTGCAGTCAGGCACTGCAAATGCAATTTAATTCTCGCCTAAAACCAGCGGTGAATTTAGAAATTTGTGACGGGGGAACGGACGCTGGCGGAAACAGTGATGTAACACAATTTTTTACCATACGCTATATATGTGCCAATTTTCTAAGACAGAATAATTTTAAGGTCATTTTATAATAATTTTTCAAATGGGGACGACTGCTCCACCCCCCTATGAATTCGCTAGCGTCTTAAACTGTTTCCTATGGTACGTCCTCGAGACACACGGGGATCCCACAAAACCGTACCCAAGACCAAACAAATCTTTGTCAGGTTCAAAATCATCGTTTGATTCGTTCAACCATTGGCCAATTCTATAGGAAAAGCTATATTTTTGTCCCTTTTTTGGTGCTGGCCCCCACACCGGACTAAATCTATGGGATTCGGCCAGTGTAATTTCCATACATTAATATGCATGCGACGGATGAAATTTGATGATCCAAGGCGAACATTTACAGGTCCGTAGCCTGCTCACCTTGCTAGGGGGGGCTAAAAATTTTGCAGGAGGGGCATTCAAGGGTTTTCAATGAGTAAGCAAGGTTGAAAATTTTCGATGGGGGGCAAAAATTTTTTCAGGTGGGTGGGCATTTACGTAGTATTATGAATCAGATGACAATCTAAAATTACATATCTAATCCCAGCGTAAAATGCTTCTTACGTGCACAGGAATAGAAGGCATAGTAACCTTCCCTAAAATTCCTGGAGCCACAATAAAAAGCCCCGTTTAATAGGCTTAAGAACATCTTCAACATCCTATAGGTCAACAAACGTTCTTTTACCGTAGGGCTCGTATTCTCAAATGTGTGTAGCACCTATCACCAGTCGGTGGATAGGACCGGTAACTTTCGAACCAATTCATGCTGACGCTCAAAATTTAGTACATTTTTCGTATATGATTCGGTTTTTACTGTTTAATTAATTTTGAGTTCAACAACTGCTAAAGTTAGCGAGTTTGAAAATCTATTACTAACTGATGATAGATGCTATGCACATTTAAGGATACGTACCTTGGTTATACGGTCCCGAAATCAATGTCCTTACGCTCCTGTTGCGTCCCTAACGCAGGACGTGGTCTATGGGTCGCATATAAATGTGGCAAGGCGATAATCTTGATACCCTCAAAATATCTGGGGAAACGAAAAAAAGCGTTAAAGTCTTTAGAATTACATAGCTAATAACTATTTGAAGTTACCGAATATACGTTTTATCTAAAATGTATTTTCTCACCCAAACAACAACGCATAAACCGGCTATCCTATACAGCACCTAAGCTTGTATTCTCGTCCAGTGCGCAATTGTCAAACTGACTCGGTGATGTAGAAAATTTGCTGCAAAATTTAGTTAAAAAACAGTCTAAAATTCAGTGGAACTTGCAAGGCAAAATATCAACACAGACAGTCTAATTATATTCATCTAAAGCTCGACACGGGCCCCGTAGCCAAGAGAGTACAAGGGGGGCTCAACATTCGCTGGAGAAATTTTTGCCGCGGCCCCTCCTCATGAACATTTTAACTTTACTTGCAAGTCGAAGAAAACCCTTATATGCTTTAGCTGAAAAATTTTTTAGCTCCCCTAGCAAGGTGATCTGGCTATTGGGCCTGAATGTGGTTTCTGGTTAATTAGCTCAAAAATATGGCTAGGATACGAAACAAATGCACAAAAAATATGAAGGGTGAGTTGGGCGAATCAAAGGTGATAATAAAATGGTCTCCCATAAGCGTTACATCGGGTCTGAGTGGAACCGGTAGGACGTTACCACGAAGCGTAAGCGGAGCGGTAAGCGTTACACCGGGTCTGAGTGGAACCGGTAGGACGTTACCACGAAGCGTAAGCGGAGCGGTAAGCGTTACACCGGGTCTCAGTGGAACCGGTAGGACGTTACCACGAAGCGTAAGCGGAGCGGTAAGAGTTCACGTCTGGGGGGGGGTCGGGGGGGGGGGAGGAGGGAGGGAGGGGGGGGGGGGAGGGCGCGGGGGGGTGGAACGGGAGGAAAAAGAAGGGGAAGGGGAGCGGTAAGAGCGTTCTCGGAGCAGCATTTGAACAAGGGATCAGGATCAAAGAGTCCACTCGAGAACTGGAGTTTGGACAATAGTTTTTTCTGCTCTCAAAACGCTTTAACTGTCCATTATTCCAAATGTATTTTGATCACGACAGTCTTTGCCATTGGTCACTTTTCAATTAATTTACCATAGAAGTATTTGCAAGAAATATCTAATGAAATTACCTGGAGTTAGCGTAAGTGTACACCATTCCCTGAGCTTAAAGAAAAAATAAAAGAAAAAGAAAATAACAAAAAATATTAAATAAATTTACTCG
The DNA here is from genome assembly GCA_030248215.1 of Enoplolaimus lenunculus. NCBI lineage: Eukaryota > Metazoa > Nematoda > Enoplea > Enoplida > Thoracostomopsidae > Enoplolaimus > Enoplolaimus lenunculus. The sequence goes on along the minus strand of JASANG010001517.1, from coordinate 73,791 downwards.
GATAGTAGCAATTAAACGTACCCTCGTTATGGTTTTAATTAGTTTCCAACTTAGTTGAACGGGGGGGGGGTAAATTTTAATTGATCCCAAAACATTTGTCCCCCCAACAATAATTAAATGTCGATTATAAGACGTCTAACATCTTTCTGTTCCCACACTAAAAAATGTTAGCCTTCTACCAAGATGAGGTGGCCTACGAGCCTGCAAAACATATATTAAATCTTAAATGGCCCATGTAAAGATCACGGGCGGAACGGATTTCTGTGGGACCAGAATAGAGTAGGCTTAAGCTTTAGACTAATTTTTTGCTTGGCTTAGGCTTGGGCTTAGGCTTAGGAGAATGCTCATTCTTACGCTTAGGCTTTTCTTAGGCTTAGAAATATGCTCATTCTTACGCTTAGGCTTAGGTTAGGATTATGTTTATAATATTGTTCCGCCCCGGTTCTTTACATTGGCCAATTTGACACTAAGTTCTTTCACTAAAATTGAAGTTCGTTTACCGCACACAAGCTCTTGTTTCAAACTGTCTATTTTTCGCTTTCGTTGAAAATTGGTTGGATTCGCCGCGTAATTTTAAAAATATTTGCTCAGAATTTTGGAAAAAAATAAATTGTAAAATTTCAAAATACAAAAAATACCCTGCGCCAAAAGAGAAAATTTGAGATCCGCCATAAAGGCCGGTTACCTACGCCTTCTAGCAGGTCTCAAGCAAATTTCTCTCTGACAGCTATTATTGATTAAACAGAATCTCGATGTCACAGCATGAAACCGGATATTAAAAAATAATCCATTTCCATACCATAATGTCTATACCGTCTGTAAGGATGTCCACGCGGGAGGGGGGTGCATTTGATAACCGCCCCCCCAAACTTAGCTGGTGCCTCCCCAAATGGACTCGGTCTAAAAGTAAACAATCTTTAATTGCAATTGTAGAAGCGCCCCTAAAGTTATTCACTACCCCCAAATATAGTTTTACGGATGCCACTGACTGGTCTGAGCTTAACTTAAATTCCATTCAACAATTTAAAAATTTTGAAACTTCACAATATTCAAATATTAAATAATATTTTACTGAAATTTTCCGAAGGACACCAAGAGTAGCAGCGACGGGAGCGGTGGGTTCCCGTCTAAATTGTTTTTATCATCCGGCTAAGGGCATTGCATCCCTTGTTGAATAATCGTTAACAATAATAGACAATTCTGTTTTAAATGCTTAATATTTTAGCTGTTTCCGCTGCCGGCACCCAAGACATCAAAATTCCTTGCGAATGCGCGTGAGTGGAGATTTTCAAAATTCTCTCTGTTTCATGCGTATTATTCGCTCCCACCCTCGCCGCAATCGCTTTCGTAACAAAATACTACGGTCACTTGCGGGGGTAAACGATGAAAAATTACCGTGAAACACAATATATTCACTATAAATGTCGGCCTAGAACTAAATACAATAAAAACGCAACAAAACAGTTTTCAGCGATTCAAATCGAATCACAAACGTAACTCTAAAGGGGGTCGGGGGTTGATTGTCACTACCGCTTTGAATCGATAACCTGGGGACATCGAGTTCGCTACCCCTTGTAGGAAAATTTGATATCTTTGTCTTCTGGAGACACTGATAAATCATACTACTGTTGACTAATTTAAATAGCAAACTTTCTATCATTTTGTAGTTGGTTTCCTGCCACCCCAGCCAATTTTAATTTTCGGGATCTGATACTGAAATTGATATGCATCTACAAATAGTTTATTCTTTTCTAAATTCGGTTTTAGTTTTGAAGGCTTTTGGCGTTGAATATTAACCTAAATGTTATTAGCGGTTTGCTTGTGTATTCAAGGTTGGCAATTGGGGGCTCGTTCAAGGGTGCCCCCTAAATTGTTTATTTTGATAAAAACAAACAGGTTTGCAGGCGCCGAATGGGTTAGAAATGTTGGCCAATGTAAAGAACAGGGGCGGAACAGTAATATAAGCATATTTCAAAGCCTAAGCCTTAGCCTAAGCGTAACAATGAGCATATTCCTAAGCCTAAGCATAAGCCTGAGCATAAGCCTGAGCCAAACAAAAAATTAGTCTAAAGCTTAAGCTTACTCTATTGCAGACCCACAGAAAAGCGTTCCGCCCTTGATCTATGCTTGAGTCGAAGTGTCAGTCGACATCCCTAGAAAAATAAAGGGGTGTCGCTGTCCATACTTTAAACCCCACCACCAACAGTTAGGGTTGCGCTATGCCTCCCCGCGCGCCACCGGCGCTGTAAAACTTTAATAATTATCGAACGCCGGCGTCCGGTTCAGTAAAGTATAGCGCAACCCTAAAATTTCGTGTCTCGTGGTGGGATTTAAAGTATGCTGAAAAATGCGTTGGATTCTCGCTCGCTTCGCTCGCTAGTTTTTGTAACCAACACTAAAACCAGGCCCGTAGCCAGCTCACCTTGCTAGGGGGGTGGGGTTAAAAATTGTTCAAGAGGGGGGCATTCAAGGGTTTTCAATGAGTTACAAACAAGGTTGTAAACTTTTTAGGGGGCCTGTATTTTCCAGGAGGGCTGAGCCCCCCTGTACCCCCTTTGGCTGCGGGCACGAGTAAATCAACGATGTCGTTGTGGCAACGGGTTGCGTACCAAAGATCAAATTCGGTGCCAGATATAATGGACCTCCATACGCTGCTGGTTAACGACCCTAGAAAAAATTGACCCGTGTTCCGTTAGCTACCTGATAGTTTTGAACATTGTTTATGGTAGCATAACCCTTATTAATACGTGCCTCAAACAGAAAAACAACAACCGTATGACCGCCCCAAGCCTACATCTCGTACAAAAGGCAATATTAGGTTCTGACCAGAGTCAATCCTAAACTGTACCTGACAGAGCCAGGTAACCGATTAATTATAAGCCGTCTACTTTAGGCATTTTATCCTTCACTAAAATCACCCGCAACAAACCCCAAACCCAAAACAATTACAAATTGTCTAAATGTTAATTACCTCTGATAAATGCTGAAACCTTTGTGTCCGAGTAACACATGCCGGCTGTAACAGTAGTATAAGCATATCCCTAAACCTAAATAGTAACAATAAGCAATAACTACGCCTTAACCTAGGCAATTAAATTAGGCTGTTTAATAAGTTTACTCTATTGCAGCCGCGTGGAAAAATGGTCCGCTGCATAGGTACAAATGATGGAATTGGCCAATGTTACTTTTCATGCCGTAACAGTAGATTAATCGTATTCCTAAGCCTAAGCAGAAGCGTTGCAGAAATGACTTCTTAAGCCTAAGCCTAAACGTTGCAAAATTGTGTTCCTAAGCCTAAGCCTAAACGTTGCAAAAATGTGTTCCTAAGCCTAAGCCTAAACGTTGCAAAAATGTGTTCCTAAGCCTAAGCCTAAGCGTTGCAAAAATGTGTTCCTAAGCCTAAGCCTAAGCGTTGCAAAAATGTGTTCCTAAGCCTAAGCCTAAGCGTTGCAGAAATGACTTCTTAAGCCTAAGCCTAAACGTTGCAAAAATGTGTTCCTAAGCCTAAGCCTAAGCGTTGCAAAAATGTGTTCCTAAGCCTAAGCCTAAACGTTGCAAAAATGTGTTCCTAAGCCTAAGCCTAAGCGTTGCAAAAATGTGTTCCTAAGCCTAAGCCTAAGCGTTGCAGAAATGACTTCTTAAGCCTAAGCCTAAACGTTGCAAAAATGTGTTCCTAAGCCTAAGCCTAAGCGTTGCAAAAATGTGTTCCTAAGCCTAAGCCTAAACGTTGCAAAAATGTGTTCCTAAGCCTAAGCCTAAGCGTTGCAAAAATGTGTTCCTAAGCCTAAGCCTAAGCGTTGCAGAAATGACTTCTTAAGCCTAAGCCTAAACGTTGCAAAAATGTGTTCCTAAGCCTAAGCCTAAACGTTGCAAAAATGTGTTCCTAAGCCTAAGCCTAAGCGTTGCAAAAATGTGTTCCTAAGCCTAAGCCTAAACGTTGCAAAAATGTGTTCCTAAGCCTAAGCCTAAGCGTTGCAGAAATGACTTCTTAAGCCTAAGCCTAAACGTTGCAAAAATGTGTTCCTAAGCCTAAGCCTAAACGTTGCAAAAATGTGTTCCTAAGCCTAAGCCTAAGCGTTGCAAAAATGTGTTCCTAAGCCTAAGCCTAAACGTTGCAAAAATGTGTTCCTAAGCCTAAGCCTAAGCGTTGCAAAAATGTGTTCCTAAGCCTAAGCCTAAACGTTGCAAAAATGTGTTCCTAAGCCTAAGCCTAATCGTTGCAAAACGTATTCCTAAGCCTAAGCGTTAGCATTACAAAAACGTATTCCTAAACCTAAGCGTTAGCATTACAAAACGTATTCCTAAACCTAAGCCTAATCCAAAGCAAAAAAATGTAATCTAGAATGTAAGCCTACTCTTTTACAGACCACCAGAATCCTGGACGCCCCTTAAAGTAACATGGGCCAAGCAAATGGTATGTACTTTTATTGTTGTATATCAACAAATTTTGGAAGGTGATATATCCGGCTCTATTTCAGCCCCTGTATCCGCCACTGCAACTACGGAACCGACACGTGTATCTTTGATACTTCGTATACAATAATTACTGATTGCTGTCCATATATACAACACGGATGTTGGAGCCAATCCAACTTCAGACCTACGGCCGTATTCTCAAATGTGAATAGCATCTATCATCTGTTTAGCGATAGGTTTTCAAACTGACGAATGTCTGCAATTGCAGATGTCAAAATCGGTATAGAAATATGGAAAATCAAATGCGAATAATGTGCTGAATTTCGAATTTAACCATCCACTGGTTCGAAAATTACAAGAATTTAACCAACTGGTGACAGGTGCTACACACATTTGAGAATACGGACGGGCTGAATTTCGAATTTAACCATCCACTGGTTCGAAAATTAGAAGAATTTAACCAACTGGTGATAGGTGCTACACACATTTGAGAATACGGACCCTAATCCCACACTTTTAATCTACGAGTGATTGGTAGTCAAACTTGTGCTTGGTACAAACTTTTGACATCTGCTGGTCGGGTACATAATATTTTGACAGGTACAAATGTTTCCATTTTATCATGCAATTTTTCCCGATAGGATCGGTGTTTCCAACGCCCCATCGATATCCGTACCTTAATAAAATCCTGGCTACGCTCCTGGATTCAAAAATTTTCAGCTAAAAAGGCTTTTTCTATGGTCGCTATAGCTAGTTTACTAGGCGCAAAATGAATGTTGCTTCGATTATTCAAATTAGGAATGTGCTGGTACCAAAATTTTTGCCGATGCCGATTTATAGCTTAAAAATATGCCAATGCCGATTCCAAATTTAATACACGATGCATAATGAAAACATAGGTTACATTGCATCATAATAATGGCGAAAGTTTACAAACTCATAAACATAAAAAATTATAATTTTATGACAACGGTTCATTTCAATTAATTTTTCACTAACACAAACACAAGAGAAATAACAGTTTCCCTGATCAAACACACTGATATGCGCAAACAAGTGAAACTGATAGCATTCCTACTCACTGTTATGTGCAAAAAGTATCAGCAAAGAATCGGCAATTTTGTTGCAGACCCGATAATTACGAAAAGTGTCGATTATTACCGATGCCGATTAATCAGCACATCCCTAATTCAAATATTAATTTTTTTTCACACTTTCCAAATTTTAGGCCCGTTGCCAGCTCACCTGGTTGGGGGCTATAAATTTTTCAGCAGAGAAATACAAGGGTTTTCAATGACTCACAAGGAAGGCTGAAAATTTTTACAGGCGGCCAAACTTTTCCAGGGGGCTCAGCCCCCCCCTGGCCATCTCTTGGCTACGGGCCCGAATCTTCTCAACACGATTCTAAAACTTAATTCATTTTATCAGCGGAAGTCACAAACATACTTCAACGCTTGTTAAAACCTTTCAAATTCATCACAATCTTTTGTGTTGAAAAATTGTCAAATTCGCCTCTTAAATTTAACACAATAAATTATTCAAAAATTGTTTCGAAAATTTAAAAGATATACAAATTCTTAAAATATTAATACTTTAAATCGACAGTAAAATCTTTATCACTCGTTAGGTAATTAGCACACCAGGTGGTAAGCATGTCACGGTAATAAAACGTAGGGTCGGCAACGATGATTACAAGAATATGCCGCTGGTAGAATCCGTAAGCTTCAATTTATTCGCCAGTGCCAAGAGCAGTGCTGGAGCAGGCCAGGGTGGGTCCAACAAAATTCCCACAGTAGGGCACCTTCCGATGAGTACGATATTCAAATTTTTTGTTTAAAATCTTCTTAGGGTGGGAGCCGGTACGGGATGTGGCTGTTCCGGACCAGGAAGGGGTCAAAAATCCATAGCTTTCACAAGTTAGATAAATTTCGGATATGGAAATAGTTATAGTTTCGCAGAGTTTATTTTTCGCAATGACACTTTAGCTTTTACCAATAAGAACTTTCCCACCACATACAGAAATAAAAAAATATGGTTAGGCTTAAGCTTAGGCTTATAAAACTAGCAATGTGAATCGAAACTTTTGCTCGATATTAAATGAGTACTAGCAGAGGTAATAATCAAGTCGTGAGCAGTGTTCGAGTTCGTAGCTGTTCATGAGTTGCTCAATTTCAGCTGTGAGTTGTTTGATTCGTGCCAAGGGCGTCCCCACGGGGGGAATTGGGGAGGGGGCGTTCCCCCCGCAAACTTATTTATTCGGTGTCCCTCCTGGACATTATGAATGCTCTGGCTATTTATAGAACAAGAAGCATCGCAATGATTTTGATTTGGAAGTGACCATATCAATTATTAAGCCTGCCAGGGTATGGTCCATTGACCCCGTTCTGGGATGGCCTACACCCTCCCAAACTGTTTTATCTCTTTTCTATCCGCCTATGCCGCGCCCGTAGCCAAGGGGGGCCAGGGGACCTCAACCCTCCCCTGGAAAAATATTGCCCCCCCCCTGAAAAATCTTCAACCCCGCTTGTAAGTCGTCAAAAACCCTTCAATGCCCCTCCTGAAAAATTCAACCCCACATCGCAAGACGAGCTGGCTACGGACCTGGCCTATGAATATATCTCTGTGGGGGGTTAGACGGATAGATCCCCGTGAAAATTTGTCACTTATCGACCGACTGATCATCAACGTGACTGAAATGGTCATTAATTTCACTGCTGGAAACAAAACGTTTCGGAATGTTGCAATTGTGCGAAAATCCCTTATCAAATCCATCACAAATGAGAGAGACGTATTTTGAGTAGATTTTGTTATGTCCGTCAGCAAATTTCACACAAAATTCACGTTCAATCGAGAGCCGTGATATTTCAGAAGGCGTCAGGCTGCTGGACGCATTATACCAGCGGCGGATATAGAAATTTTAAGCGGAACGGCGGCGTGGCCAAAGTTATGAAACGCAATTTTTACTGTATGATATGTGCCAATTTCCTGACGGTGAAAATAGTACGGTAGTAGGGACTTGACCATTTTATCACAAAAAAATTATCTGGCGGGCGTAGCGTTGTAACAGCAGGTGCGTAGAAATTCTAGAACTGTAGATGAATTAAAAAGTAGACTAGTAACCCAGGGGCGATTTTAGCTTAATTTACAAGTTAGGGTAAAATCTTTTGGAGGGTCGAAATATTTGTACTGCAACTGAAGTCATTGAATTACACTGTAAAATTTCAGTGAGTTGATTTTAACTCAGAATGAGTTGAATCACTCAATCTGAGTTACGACTTTCAGAACTCAGAATTTTGAGTTGATTCAATTCATTCTGAATTAATGAGTCAACTCATTCAGAGTCTAGTGAACTCAGAGTAAGAAGCAGCTCAACTCAGATATTGAGTAAATGTTTACCGATATTAGTTCGAAAATAACTAACTCGCTAGCTGAATTGATTAATCAACTCATTGGAATTTAGAGTGTATTCAATTTCAGAACAGTAATATTCGGAGGGTTTAGACCGACTATTTCTTCCTATTATAATAAGCAGTCATAACAGTGTCTAAATACCTGATGATCAGGTTTAAATTACGCTTTAAATTATGTATAGATTTATTCATAGGCTTTAGGACACTGTTGGGCGACAAGTTGTCGGGTGATGAATTGCCGTAAATTCATTAATTTTATAAAAACCACTATAACCCAGATTGAAATTCTAAAATTACAACGCTTTAGGTAAGCTGATATTAAGCAAGTATACTAAGGCTAATGCAAGATTAATACTGATAAATCATTGTTACAAGCACTCCAATTTCTTTTAACAACAATATTATTAGTTAACTAATCTGTAAATTTGAATGGTTAAAATGTCGAGATAATTATAACTCGAATTTAAAAACGAGGGTACATGGACCAGGGGATCAGAATTGAATGGGGAGACTTAATATGGCCAATGTAAAGAACAGGGGCGAAACAGAATTATAAGCATATTCCTAAACCTAAAGCCTAATTTTTGAAAAATTCAATTTTAAGGCCATAACGCCTTCGGGTAAGGACAGGTAAAAAAGTGTGCGTTCAATTACCATTAAAATTTTTCCGCTCAGGCCGAAATGCCACTGATTATGGTCAAATAACTGATTTGGCACGTAAATTTATCCCAGTTCAGCGCAACTGCCCAAGAGCCAGCGAAAACGCCATCTCGATACGACTTTAGTTTAGTGGCGGAGTGAACTAAAATTAAATTATCAAGTTTCTATAGCTTTGTAACTGTTCCTAGACTCAAGCCATACAGATGCTAAGTAAGGCTGGTAATAATCTAAATATAGCCACGGTCGTCGCCAGCGGATCCACAGGGGGTGCATGCGACCCCCGGCAGAACAATTTTTTGTGATAAAATGGTAACGTCCTTACGGTACAATGTTTCTAGTTCAGAAAATTGGCACACACATAGAAAACGATACTCACATCTTTTGCCAGCTCGCCTGTCCCTCGTCAGAAATTTCTGGACCAGCCACGAACGATCGCGTGGGTCACATAAGGTCTACAGTTCAGTTCGTTTGGTTCACTGAATTTACTCACGCGAAATATCAATTTGAGTTCGTGGTGTTGATTGAAACCAAAGATTTCACAGTAAGATAAGGAATGACTTGGGGTACGAGTATGGTTAATCACTGAAGGTTGGATGACGAAACACTCAAGGCCTAAGCTTGGAGCTGAGCTGAAGGATTGGGCCGAAAACACAGATGCCGATGAGGGGAAACTTAAATTTTTTGCTCATGACACACTTAGCGGCCTTGAATAGCCGATTAAAGTTAACAGCAGTAAAATAATTGTGGTCAAATTTTCTCCGCTGTACATTCTTGGAAAACAACTCTGGGTTACAGCGCTGGAACGGATTCGACGTTTGTCAACGATGAGCCATATCCGGTGTTACCTGCCCCTGGAAACAATTGGGAAAGACCCTTGATACCAAGGCAGGCCTGTAGCCAGCTCACCTTGCGAAGTGGGGCTAAAAATATTTCAGGATTCGCATACAAGAGTTTTGACTTACTTGCACGGTTGAAACGTTTCCAGAGGGACCAAAATTTTCCAGAGGCGGGGGTTGATCGCCCCCCTCACCCCCACTTGAATACAGGTCCGGGGTCTTAAAATTGAAAACTGGCAGTGAAGATGGCATATCGCTCGTTTGGCTTGCCAAGTTTCATTCTGTACTGATCGCTTTTGGTTGACCCGAAATATGGTTTGACCGTATGAGTTGAACCAGACTGATTTGTGCCAAGCTAAGAATTTGTGCTGTAATTGATACGCGTCCAAAAAGGTTGCGCGATGCCATCTTTTAGGCTCCGCATTTATTATTACAGGTTAAGACCCAGGCTTGGCGAAATCGGCCTTGGTCCTGGGTCCAAAACGGTATATACAGCGCCAGTGAAATGAATACTGCAAGAGATTGCATTCCAGCCCTAAAACGTCGTCAGTGGTTGTTCTAAATTGAAAAGTAGTTGAAACAAATGGTCCTTGGAGACCGTTGTAGGCCCTTAAACTTAGGCCTGGTCAGAACGCTGATCAACACAAATCCGGATTAAGCCCTATTCACACGTGCAAGTTTTTACTGCGAGAACTTTGAGCTGCAAATTGCACTTGCAAGTTTTGTCCAAAATCCCGTTCGAAAAACTTGCAGTTGCAAATTTATTCATTAAAAATCAAAGCTAGGAATTTTGTCGACATGTGTGAATAACCATGTAAGTTTGCTGAATTTTTTCCAGCCGCATTCTTATTGCCTGATGAAGAAATGCAAGTTCTGCGTACAATTTGCAGCTGTAAGTTCTCGCAGCAAAAACTTGCACGTGTGAATATGGTTTTAGTCGTATCAAACTTTTAAATCGCTAACTGGTGATTGGTTGGTTGGTCACAGGTTCAAAATTTTCGCTTTGTACAACAAATGAAATGAGAAACTAGAAAATGCACAATGCCGTTACGAACATGCGAAAATGAAATTAGTCACTTTGTGGCCAATTTAAACAAAAGGGCCGTAACAGTAGTATAAGCATATTCCTAAGCCGAAGCCTAAACGTAACAATGAGCTTATACCTACGTGTAAGCATAAAAAACATTTGTGTAACGCTTAAGCTTACTCGTTTGCAGTCCCCCTGAAAACGTTCCGCCCTTGATCTCTACATGGGCCTGCTTTGTTATGGAAATACGGAAACTGTCACAAGCAGCGCGCCTTGGTCCGTTGGCTATTTGATTAAAGATAGTATACATTGAAAATGTATCATATTCTGAGACTGAATACTGCCGCAATCAACGGTGAATCCAGAACTTTTTGACGAGGGCGGTCTGGCAAACGTTATGAAACACAATTTTTACTATATGCCATATAGGTGCTGATTTTCTGATGGGAAAATATTGTAAGATAGGGACCATACTATTTTATCACGAAAAATTTTCTTACAGGGGGCGTACCATAAACTCATTGTCTTACAAAGATATATGAATGTCGACACCTCAAAATACTGCGGCCTCAAGTTAGTGTGGTTTCATAACATTCGCCGGTAATACGGGACAACTGAGTCTCGGCACGCGGTTTGCTTAATCCCGTATCCATGTCCCGTACCTGGGGGAATTTTAAGCAGGGGTATACAAGGGTTTTCGATAACTTACAAGCAAGACTTAACTTTTTCTATGGAAGGATAAATTTGTCTAAATTTCGCAGTATCATTAAGACACAAAATATATGACCAAACAGATTATAAATATAAATAAATAAATAAATAAATATATATGTATATATGTATATATACATATATCTATGCTTACCTAATAGCTAATTTCATAAAATAAACAAATTGAATAGATTTAGGATCACTACTCGACGACAAAGCAACTACAGTTGAATTGAATGAAGGTTGTTAGACTTATAAACAGCCAAGGCTTACAAAGTATCAAATTTGTTTACTTTTCAAACGAAACGTTTCGGTATTTTGAAACGAACAACTTAGACCGTTTTAGATCAGATTTCACATCTAAAATAGAATAGGCAACGAGAATTATCGAAGGTTTTATCAGTTTCAAAAACGGTACTGCTGGCCAAATGGCCCAGACAGCGAAGTTTACCGGTCAACCCCGTCACCGTTTGACATTTTTGCGAACGGTTTTTTGAACCGTTTTTCAGTTTGTAATACAAGAAACACCTTGATTTTGTAATTTTTATACAATACGAACCGTGTTTTAAGGCGTTTTTGTAACGTTATTTCATTTCGAACAATTTTAGCATTTTCTTAATGAAAAATTGCCAGATATATACCTGATTTATTTGGCGCCGCGGGCAGCGGGTAGAGCGCAACTCGGAGCATAAGTCAAAGCCTAAACCAAGATTACACACAAGTACAAAGCGGAAATAAAACCTAACGTCGCAATATAACATTGCTGAAATAGAATGGTTTTTGACGGTCAACTACACTGATGTTATGGGTGTAGCCAGAGGTCAACCCCCCTGGAAATTTTGTCCACGCATTTTTAGGTGAGTTTTCAGTTGGTAAAACAAGAATGCACCCTTGGCAAATTTTATAGGATGTGACCACCGTTTCGAAAATCCTGGCGACGCCCACGAACTCGATTGGGTGGATCATTTTGAAAAAATAATTAACAAAAAATCAAAACATTGAGACAATTTTTACTTAAAATATTTACTTAAAATAGAAAGAAATAAATACAAAACAATTATAATATTTAGTTTTTCCTTCGTTTTTATTTTAGAACATTTAGCATTTTCTATCATTTTCACTCGATTACCAGTATTTTCGATGCGGTTTTAGCGAAAAAAGTGAACTTTTTTCGGAATTTTAACCCAATTCTATCACAACACATCAATCATGCATCAAGGGCGTGTAGTACAAAGCGATATACAGTGCGATATATACAATTCCGGAGCAGACGAGGCTGGAGGCCTGCCAAAATTCCAGGGTGGGAACCCGTTGCGACGGTGAAAATGTTTTTTAATTTTTTTAAATCTTGTTAGGGTGGGGTCACCTCTCTGGGGTGTGGCCCTGGGGGGGGCATGGAGGTAGCTGCTCCTGTCTCGGATATATACCTCTCTTTCGGGGGTGGATGCGAAAATATAGGAACGTTCCCTACATTTAGAATCACGAACGCAAATATTTTTCAACTTCTGCAGGTAATGGGCAGTATTGTTTCTGTCCGAATCGAAATCATGGTTACGCCCCTGTCTCACGCTTGGACAGTAAACTAATGATATTCTAAATATTACACGTTGATTTACTGGATTCTTATACACGCGTGCGGAAATATTCGGGAGTGGAAATTCGGACTTTGAAAATTAAATTTTGAAAAATGGAGCACAGAAAATATTTGTTTTACTTATTCTGCTTAATATATATATATTTATATATAGATTTATATATATATATTTATATATATTTATATATATATATAAATATATATATATATATATATATATATATATATATATATATATATATATATATATATATATATATATATCTCAGGGTGCAACCGGAATTACAATTAACAGGAACCGGAGCTATATACAAGTAAGATCAGGGGTGAAACTGAACCATGCAATTTTTTTATTTTTTCAGAGGTAGTACGTAACGTGTAAATTTTTCAGATTTCTAGCCAATCGACGCTGTATAAAATTGAGTAAGAATATTGGCTGAACCAATAAAAATCAGCTATTCGAACTCCTGTTCCGAATTGTAAACAGTATATTTTTCTTGGAAATTCTGAACTTTTAACATTTTAACGGTTCAAACTATAATATGTACCAGCTTCACAGAAAGGTCATAAGAAGTATATTGACGTCTTTGAAACGCCAGTGTCGATTGCTAGAATATTTTCTAAGTAGAAATTAATATTTCTGTGCTACTTGTCATATTTGCCGTTATTTCTAACCAGTTTTACCAACTGACTATAAACACAGCCTGCCAAGCTTAGAATATTAAATTTTGCAATTTCTTAAAATACCAAATTCTGTCCGAAACAGTTGGTTATCGCACGATTCTTATCAAAATTTCATTTTCTTGAGAAACATTTCTATGAAACATAAACAAATAACCTAATATGCCGCTCCGAAAACTATTTAGCCTTTCCAACTAAGGTGAGCTGGTTAGGGGCCTAATTAGTCTCTATGACCGGCCTGGTTGGTTTGAGTAACGCTGAACTGAAATGAAGTTTGAGATTTAAACTTACGTTCGAGACGAACTACGGCTAAATTTATCGAGTTACAATTCAGCTTAATCAGAACATGATTTCGGAGAATATAACCTAATGTAAGAGCTTTTATAAAGCGAATAGCTCTTTATCTCTGTAATCTACCAGCTTATTCCAGAGCCACATAAAAGTGTCTTATTCTTGTCTCTCCAGAAATTTCCGGGCAGAGGATATATACATAAATAAATAAATAAATATGTAAACAAATAAATAAAAAATAAATAAAATAAATAAAGAAATAAATTATTATATTCATATTTCCTATACGGCATTGGGTATATTTTAAACGTCTTTTGATACCTTTTATGCCGAGTTAAAACATGAATTCTACTCCGCGTAGGACTCGAGGCCAATCTTAATTCCACCCGCAGCTAAAATGAAAATACCGTCAGATTAAAGGATGAACACTTGAAATAAAACCTCAGTCAAAGTCAATAGTAGTTTTTGTTTACGCCCTGGGACCACAAACTTTAAAACAGATTAGGGTGATTAGGGCCAATATTTCCGGGTGCCATTAATTATGCCTGGGATTATTTGGAAATGAAAAAAATAACTTTTATGGGGTGAAGTTTTTGAAAAACTTTAAGGACAAAAAGTTTAACTCCGCCCGCAGGGTTGTTATCGTTGTAGTACCAGGCGGCAGCGGATACAGAAATTTCTGACGGGGGGCAGGCGGTCCAAAATTATGAGTATGCTGTATACGTATGTGCCAATTGTCTCAAGGGAAACATTGTCAAGTAGGGACGTTACCATTTTATCACAAAAAAATTTTCGACGGGGGAACGTACGCGTCCCCATCTGGATCCGAGGGTCGGGTCAGGTACTACAAAGCTACTTTAGGCCGGATAATGGCCAAATAGGCTTAATTTTAAAGTTTTAGTTCTTTTGTAATGTTTAACTACATTTCCTAGTTGGGCCTAAATATCGATTTTTCGACAAATTAGGAATTTTAGGTTTCCGAGATGTATTTGAAAATCAAATTGGCCAAATTTTTTCCAAGTCCAAAATTTCCCTCTCAAAATTTGAGTAGGTTTATTTAGTTTCGCGTCTGTCCTTAAACTAAACAGAGCTGTGAGTAAGGTCCCTAACTCCAGGGGTCCAATGGGCTCACCCGTCGGCAAAAAATTTGCGAACCCACAGAAATGTTTCAACTCCGCTTGTAAACAATGTGAGACAGCCTTTTAGGCACATCATGGAAGGATTTTTAGTACCCTGTCCCTTGGGTTCCAAGCTGGCTACGGTCATGCTGTGACCCTTGTAAAATCAGCGGTGACACAAACGTATGTTAGACTATATTCACTAAGATTTGACTACACATTACTAAAAACTACCCGTCCTAAGTGCCACTTGTTTGCTAGAATTTACCAGAAAAGATCCGTTCGTACTCCTTGGCCCATACAAAGATCAGGGGCGGAACGTTTTTCTTCGGGACTGCAATAGAGTAAGCTAAAGCTGTAGACTAATTGTTTCTCTTACACTTAGGCTTAGATAGGTATAAGCTACCCTTAGGCGTAGGCGTAGGTATAGGAATATGGTTATACTACTGTTACGGCCCTGACCTATACATTGGCTTGCTCTTTCGACATAAAAAATACCGAGGCGACAACTGCGAATAGTATAAACAGCGATTGACAAACTACTCTTACACTGCAAAAAATAGTGAGTCAAATTGACTCTCTCCGAAATAGGCTTTTCCGGACTACACAAACTGAGCTAAATTCGACTCCGCTAGAGTCAAAATTGACTCACTCAGCAACTCGGATGAGTTGAATTTGACTCAGGCGGAGTTGAATTTGGCACAGTTTGTGTAATCAGGGAAAGCCGATTTCGGAGATTTGACTCACCATTTTTTGCAGTTTACCCTTGGTCAAATAACACCATTAGTGTCGTGAGAAGGGGATATAACGTACCATCAAGTGTGTAGCTACAAGAAAAAATTTCCGAGGGTAGCCTAATAGTTCTTCGCTTCACTTCTCGGCAAGCATAGCTTTCAGCAGCTTCTGGTCTTTCGACTAGACACAACATCGATATTTCCTTGTTTCAACAAAAGCAAATTCGTAGCCAATGGGGGCCAGCGTAGCTCAGCCCCCATAAATATTTCGGCTCCCCCTTTGAAAAGTTTCAACCTCGTCTGTAAATCATCTGATACCTTCGTATGCCCCAGTTGCAAAATTTGTAGCCCCTCCCATAGCAAGATGAGCCAGTTACGGTCCGGAACAAAACGAATTAAACAAAAATAATCTAAACGCAAACAAAAATCATACTTAAAAACGTTTATTTCAATAAAAAATAACAAAATGAAAACTAACAACATAAAAAATATACATAAAACAAGAAAAAACATAAATAATGAAAGATAAAACAAACATAATACAACATTTAACCTGGTTGCAACAAAAGGCGTAGCCAGCATTTCATTTCAGGAAACAGCCAATGTATAGAACACAGCTGTAACAGTAGTATACGCATATTCTTAAGCCAAAGCATACGAATAAGTTTGCGCAAACTGTGTCCGCGACTAACCATTCCAAGGGCTAAATACTTGATATTTTGCTGGCTACAACTGTTTTCTCCCCCCGTTATGGCATCAATTAAAGCACCCCCCAATTCGTTAGAGGATGGAAAACAGGGTGGAACATTTTAATTGACCCGAGACATCTTTGTCGGCTTCGAGTTTGAATTTTTTACAGCTGAGTTCTGATGATCAACGCCTGCGGTCCGAAACAGTCTTTCGCACTTCGCAACACCAAGACCGAGTACACATTTCACCCCTAGCGAACGACTTTTTCAGCTCGTCGTTAGGGCGGAGAAATACTTGTCGTGCCTGTGGCACCGGCCGTTGCCGACCGTCCCTTACCGTCCCTCATTGACGGTATCATACGAAGCGTAATTCACGCGCGATACCGCACAATGACGGACGGCGACGGACGACGTTAAAATTTGTACAAAGTATGCCGCCACCCTCAGGGTGGCGCTATACTTTTGATGACGTCCAGCGCCGTCCGTCATTGTCCGTCAACCGTACGGCGCCGTCCGTCACGGTGCGGTATCGTACACGAATTACTCGAGTACGAAACCATACGGTGATAGACGGCAACGCACGGCGCCGTACGACAAGCATAGTGCCACCCTTAGGCTGTTGCCTTTGAAACTTGTATCCAGAAAGTTTAATAAAAACGGTTTGGAAATTAGGTGGCTTATCAGTGAAATACCAGTAAAAAACAATTTATCATCTATAACCATTCCATTTTTGGTTCAAATTTATCCATATATCAGCTATCTACGTGTGGTCGTATTTTTCATTAAATCGCATTGCTTGTAGCCGAAAACCCAATACAATCAACCGCTGTTTTGTTTGAGGGTTGTCTTACAGACGCGTCTAGCGGCCTCACGGGACCAGGAGAGCTCATGCCTAGCCCTCGAAGAAAACCTTTGGGTCAGCTACAAGTCGTTGTAACGTCGCTTACAAGTGATGTGAAATTGCTTCGTACTCAAGCTATGTTTACCCTTCTTAACATGTTTAGCAAGGTACCAGACCCGTAGCCAGCTCACGAAACGCCAAGATGATTTTAGAGCAAGGATAAGCAGTTGATCTCTCAAGAGGTACAGGTGAAAAAAGGATTTCAGGATCCCAAAACATCATCCTTCTATTCTGACCGGCTGAGCCCCCTGCTTCCTGCTTATACCGGACCCGCTGGGTGTGGCGCTTGAAGGCCCAAAAACGAAAAACCATAAGGCGCCAAAAAGCTATTAGCTATGTAACCAAACCATTGTAATGAAAACGATACGCAAAATGAAAAATGAACGCGAATTGTGGAATGACCCATACTTGGAACTGGGAAAAGAATACACAAAGAAAACCAGGGTCGGAGCAGACAGGAGTGAGTGCTCCCTCCATACTCGCGAGCGAGAAGCCAGACGCATTTTAAAACTTCGGCGGTTTTTGTTTCAACCGGTTAGGGTGGGGCACCTTCAGGGGTAGGGCCTCCCATGTCGGGGTATAGGGTGTGGCTGTTACTTGCCCTGAAAACAATTACTGCTATATAGCATATAAGGCGTCTTAGCTGGTTTTGGGTAAATAGATTAGTTTGAAGAGCAAGGCAGCATTGATTTATATGTTCCCGATGATTATACCGGAAATATGCGTTTGATTTTAAGATCTACAAATTACATAGCTACTCCTAAGCCTAATTCTATATCTAAACCTAAACCTAACTTAGGCCAATATCTGTAATGCTCGAACCAGTTAGCGACAACGATACAAGATCCCCAAGCTTAAATGCAATTTTGACCCTATGGTAGTACCATATAGAACACTTCACGAAAAAATTTTGCCAGGTGTATGGTGGGAGTCGAACTCGTGACGTATGGACTACCGGCTAGCGGCTCTAACCCACAAAGCTGCCAAACCATTTGGCAATAGGTAGTGGTACGTGTTACGAACGCAATCATATCGCGTCTGCAATCATCGTCAATAAAGTCATGAACGGGTGCCAAGCCAAATTCGCGGTAGAAGCTATTGAACATAAAAAGCGCTGGCGAAATTTATTCATCACAATCAATGGCGGCTATAGAATGAATTTATTCAAGAGATGATGAAGCTAAGCTAAATTTATTGTGACATTTGTATGTATGCAGACTGTCAGACTATCGACGAGATAGACTTAGGCCTGTAGCCAGTTCACCTTGCTAGGGGGGCTAAAAATTTTTCAGGAGGGGCATTCAAGGGTTTTTAATGACTTGCAAGCAAGGTTGATAATTTTCTAGGGGACCAAAGATTTTCCAGGGGGTGTGAGCCCCCATGCTCCCTCCCCTTGGCTACTGGTCGGAGTAGATTTGACGGTAACGTGGGATAAGGAAGATTTCTAGAGATCAAAGGAAAGCCCCGGGTGATTTGAACTGTCGGAAGAGAATTTTAAATTTAACGAATTTTAGTTTTGTAACAAAGTTAACGTTGGGAGTCTAAAAATGCGTTAAGTTATCCAGAGTAGTGTAAAGCGGAGTCGAAAAGTAACAGATCGAGATAAAATTCAAGACCACCATTTTAGTGTCATACGCATACCACCGGGCAGTGCACACGAAAAAGTATTTCTGAATTTATTCAGAAAAGTATTTTCTGTGGCAAATCTGAAACGTTTTTGCGATATTTAAGACAATTTTTGTAAAACTAACTAGAAAACGTTTATTATCAAACTATATTTCAAAACTTTTTTGAAAACTTTTCTGTTATAACACAAATACATTTCATGTGCACCTTGCTAATCATATTTCTTAAATGTAAGAATTTTTTTCTTAAATATCAGAAATATTATTTTGAGTGTGGTTATTGTTAAAAAATAGTTTAAATATAAAACAGGCAAAACATACCAGATACGAACGTTGAGGACCAGATTTTGTAACTTTTATCTTTTATAAATCCGTAAAATTTGGTTCAAACTGGTTTAGTCAAGACATAGGCCAATAGCCAACTACCCTTGCGAGGTCGAAAAACATAAAGGTCATACAAGGGCTTTAAATGACTTACAAACCAGGTTGAAAAATTTCTAAGGCGGCCGAAATTTTTCCAGAGGGGTTGAATCCTCTCTGGCTGCGGGCCCATCAACACAGAATTTTTCTGCCTGCATTACAGCTTGCAATATTTTCTAGCTAAGGTATTTCAAAGCTTTGTTAACGGCGCAATACAATAAGCTTAAGCTAAATTTCGAACAAACAAATATATTTCAGGCAACGCTAATGAAACTGAAAAATTAAGTGTTTGAAAAGCCAGGTCAACATTTACGACAGTAAACGTTCCTAACTGACCCCCCTAGCAAAAATTGTTTTCAATTTTATACTCTAGACAAATTGTAGACCGGTGGATAACAAAGGTTTAGGTAGTGCTAGCGGCACCTACAGGACAAAATACCATATTTCATAGATGAAACCAAAATAATACATTAAAACATTAGTTTAACTCAATTTTGTTGAATATCATTTACCACCTGTACTTATATATTTTGGATCGTCCGCGGAAAATTTGATTGGGAAGGAATCCATTAATTTTGGTGGCATACAATTGCAATTCAAGACTGAGAAGCGGACAGTTTTTCCGCGGGACTGCAATAAACTAAGAAAACTTTAGACTTATTTTTTTGTGTAAGTATAGGTTTTGACCTTAGTTATAGACTTATACTTACACTTAGGCTTAGGAATATGCTTATACTACTGTTTTACGACCCTCATCTATATATGGGCCCGTGTTTTCAACAACGTTCAGCAGAAGTGTTTCCTAGAATACGGCACGTAGGAAGGTCACAATTTGACCTGAAGCAATCACCCCTACGTAGCGTGAACGGAATTTACTAGAAAAAATACAGAACTTAGCCATAAACATTAAAAAATTTCGAAAAACAATGATAAATAAAAAACCAAATTTAGTAGAAATTAATTCTCTGAACATCAGGTGCTTTTTTCGTAACCAAATATTCAGAGCAGTATCTAGCAAAAGGTTTGCCAGGTATAGGCAGTCTAAGGGACTCTAGATAGATCTAGAATAGAGTATTTCAATGCGGAAATCACCGGTCTGACCACTGTTTGGGTTGATTCCTGGTAAAGATCACAGGCGGAACGTTTTTCTTTGGACTGCTGTAGAGACAGCTTAAGCTTTATGCTAATTGTGTGGTTTAGGCTTAGGTTTAGGAATAAGCTCATTGTTATGGGTAGGCGTAGGCTTAGAAATATGCGTTTAGGATAATGGTTATACAAAGCTCGGTCCATGAAAAGATCAGGGCCGGAACGTTTTCCTGTTGGGCTGCAATAGAGTAAGCTTAAGCTGTTAGACTAAACGCTTCAGTTTAAGCTTAGGAGTATGTTCATACTACACTGCAAAAAATGGTGAGTCAACTTGACTCTCTCCGAAATAGGTTCTACGGGACTGCATAAACTGAGTCAAATTCGACTCCGCCAGAGTCAAATTCGATTCACTGAGTCGCACGTTTGACTCTGGCGCAGCCGAATTTGACTCCGTTTGTGTAGTCCCGTAGAGCCTATTTCGGAGAGAGTGACAATTTGACTAACCTTTTTTTGCAGTGTACTACGGCACTGTTCTATAATTTGGCCCAAGGCTCAATCTAACAAAACTAAAACCTTCAAAACTTACAATAATTAATTTAGAAAACAGAATAAGCTAAAAAAACATATACAAACCTCAAGAGGATTTATTTATCGCCAACATATAAATATTCAAATTTGCAGGAAATTCACAATGTTTGAAAAGGTCAAAAAATTTACACAGGGATGGTCAATCATTTGAAAGTTTTACATTTATAGGTTGCACGCGTTGGTACACTGCAAAAAATGGTGAGTCAAATTGACTCTTTCCGAAATAGGCTTTTCCTGACTACACAAACTGAGTCAAAATTCGACTCCGCCAACGTCAAATTCGATTCACTGAAGCGCTCTGTGAGTCGAATTTGACTCTGGTGTAGTCGAATTTGACTCAGTTTGTGTAGTCAGGAAAAGCCTGTTTCCCACAGAGTCAATTTGACTCACCATTTTTTACAGTGTAGCCATTTTTCATCAGAGCTAAATTTATTCTACGGGTCAGTTGTTCAGCAACAGGGTTGACGGCGGCAACCAGCCCAGCAAATTGGAGAAACGACTGAAAAATTATGACCGGAAAACATGTGGAGATTCCAACCACATACCCATAAGCCCCAGCGGATACCGTTTGCCTAAGGTAATACGTTGAACAACGCATGGCTTTAAGTTTTGCAAGCAGGGGTCGATTCAAAGAGAGGTAGGGCGCTTCTCACCGCCGAAATATTTAATTTGCTTAGACTTAGGCTTAGACTTTTAGGAACACACTTTTGCAGCGCTAAGGCTTAGGCTTAGGAATACGTTTAATCTACTGCAACGCCCCTTAAAGTAACATAGGCCACAATATGTATACCCCCGTCAGAAACTTTTGATTTCACCTCTGCTGTCAGGTCCAGAGACCGCATAGACTACTGCGGACTAGAACGCTTATGGTAGTCTATAAGGCAGACGTCACCGAGTATTTAGGTTTGAAACCTGGTTTGCATAAGGCTGGCAAACTAGTGAAATATAATTAATGATTGAAACATTTGTTAAGGATGGCATAGACATAGCTGAATCAACCAGAAACCAGTAAATTTCGCAATCGCATCTGTTTGACGGTTTATTAATATTTCTATGCTAGCATATCCGCGCTTGAAGCGGGATCGTAGACAAGAGGGGGCCAGGTGAGCCGCAGCCTCACTGAGAAAAATTTTGTCTCCCCCTAGAAAATTTTCAGCATTGCTTGTAAGTCATTGAAAACCATTGTATGCACCTCCTGAAAAAAATTTAGCGTCCCTAGCAATGTGATCTTGCTACACTCCTGGCTTGAAGAAGTTGTGAGTTTAAGCAACGGATTGGTAAGCAACGGATTGGTTGCGGAAACAATGATGGACGGCAGGGCCTTGTCGTCTGAAACCACGCCAGAAAGCGATCGTACGTGCCCGATTTTAATATACTGGACCAGTTTTCATAAATTGTGTTAAAAATTTTAAACAATGTATAAAACACGGCCATAACAGTAGTATAAGCATATTCCTAAACCTAAGCCTAAACGTAAAGATAAGTGTTAGCAACAAATAGTCTAAAACTGAAGCTTACACAATTGTAGTTCCGTGGTAAAGCGGCCCGCCTCTGATCTATACATGGTCTATACTTTTAAATTTTTCATTTGGTCAAATTATTAGAACGTAGGTACAACTGTGTAAATCCGGGTGAAAAGCAAGAATATATTGCATTCTCATGTGAAGAATTGCATTTTTATTATACTTGCACTGCAGAAAATGGTAAGTCAAATTGGCTCTCTCCGAAATAGGCTTTTCGGGACTACACAATCTGAGTCAAATTCGACTCCGCCAGAGTCAAACGTGCTACTCAACGAGTCGCATTTGACTTTATGGCGGAGTCGAGTTTGACTCTGGCGGAGTCGAAGTTGACTCAGTTTGTGCAGTCCCGAAAAGCCTATTTTGGAGAGAGTCAATTTGACTCACCATTTTTTGCAGTATGGGTTGTTGACTGCAAACATCAAAAGTTGGTTAGTTTTTGTAATTTCAATTTATAATCAGTTGCCATAAATTTCACAAAAATTTACAATTTAAAATATCTGAATTTAAAGCCCCTCAACCTACCCGTCACTCTAAATTTTAATTTCTGAAGTTTCAATGTATCCCGTACACACCAGTCAAACTCAAGGTGGCAACAACACTTCTGGTCAATGTTACCTTTGGGGTCGTAATACCTGTACATTAAACATATTCCTTAGCCTAAATGTGGCAAAAAAGTGTAAAACTAAACCTAAACCTAAAATATAGTCTAAAATTTTAGCCTACTCGGTTGCAGTCCAACCAGAAACACCTAAACGGTACAGTCCTAAAAGTGGCACACTTCCCGTACCCGGTTCTTGTTTTCCGACCCCGGAACACTGACGTGACCTAATCTAACTCAATCTGGCGTCTGGTTTCGTGACACCAACACAAACCAGTTGGTTTGATTGGCCAAGAAGTGGTATATAAAGAAAAAAATGGGAATATATCCACATTTGAACCTGATGAAAAATAAGAAGTAAGCAAACTTTTCAGGGTTCAAAATAACCCGAATATTAAAAATCAGTACATTTTGTCGCTTGGTAGCAAAACAACTTTGACATCAGGATATACCACCTGTTGAAATGTAATTCTGGCTAAGCTGGTTTGGCGTAGCCTATACATTTCGCGTAGTCATCCTAAATAGAAAGAACCAAGGAAATGTTTCGCTGGTATTATGGCTGTAGTTTTTGTGAAACATTGGATATATACACATATATACATATATATACATATATATTCCAAGGGCTTAAACCTTTAAGGATCTGTAAGACTTACCCCTACAGCGATATACCAAATAAAGCTTAGAAGCTAAACATACCACACGAAAAACAACATTATATTAAGAAAACTGAACCATATTCATGTGATTCACGTATAAACAAAGCGGCCAATGCAAAGAGCAGGGGCGGAACTGTATTATAAGCATATTCCTACGCCTAAGTCTAAGCTTAAGTCTAAGCGAAAGCCAAGCAAAAAATTTTGTCTAAAGCTTAATCTTATCCTTTTCTAGTCCCACAGAAAAACGTTCCGCCCCTGACCTTTACATGGGCCAACAAAGCATACATAACTTTTAGATTCTACGAAGTTTAGTTCGGGGCACGCCATCTGGGGTCAAAAATTTATGAGACGTTGTTGAGCAGGGAGACTGGTAGTGTATGGTACGAAGTGGAATATAAACTGCGAATGAAGAGCTCGTGCAGTGGCGGATCCAGGATCTCAAAATGGGGGGAGGGCAAAATTTTACAGGTAATAAACTTATTTTTGACCCACACACAAACCACGAACTATTGCCATAAAATAGCTATATAATTTTTGTCGAGATGCTGTTCGGGGGGAGGTACGGCCGGGGTGGCCCCCCATGGATCCGCCATTGAGCTCGTGTTGATTGAGCTCGGTACACGGCCAGGGTTCGGCCGGAATTTCCATTCGGTAGGGTATGTTGTCATATAAAACAATATTTCCTGACCCCCAGGATCCTGAGCATGGTCAGTGTATTACTGCGAGGGTCGTGACAATAGTATAAGCATATTTCTAAGCCTAAGCCTAACCCCGGCGTTAAGCCTATAGTTTGTTAGTTCAACGAAGAAATCAACCGCCCATCAAAGTAGGTTAGGCCCAGATTATTAGGATGGCCCCAACTAAAAGAATTTTTTGTATCCAGGAGGAAAATATACCTTTATCCCTACCCTTGACCCCACACCTGGTACTACATTAACCAAACCTAGGGTCAACCTATTGGTTGCAACATGGCCTTGTGGTTCTTATAAATTTACGCTGTCTATCGAAAAATCTTTTGTTCAACTCAGGGCAGGCTCGTAGCCAGCTCACCTTGCTAGGGAAGCTGTAAATTTTTCAGGAGAGGCATTCAAGGGTTTTCAATGAGTTACAAGCAAGATTGAAAATTGTCTAGGGGACGCCATTATTTTTCCAGGGGGGTGAGCTCCCCGCCCACCCCCTGGGCCACGGGCTCGACTCAGGGCCTCAGGCCTAAAATTACGGAAGTGGTATATTTTTAATGACGTACGGCGCCGTCCGTCAACGTCCGGCACCGCGCATATATTGGCGCATGACACTGCAGATCAATTTGTAGGCATAAAATTTTTGACTTGTGCAACGGCACACGTATAGCGCCACCCATAATATGCTGGAGACCTGTGAGTGCGTTACCGCAGGATCCGATCTTTCAAACGGCACGTAACGAGTGCTTTAAAAATGAACTCTGAGACAAGAGAAATGTATTTTTGACCCTCATGTTGGCCAATGTATAGGACAGGGCCGCAACAGTAGTATAAGTATATTCCTAAGCCTACGTCTAAGCCTAAGCCTAAACAACGAGCTTTAAGCCTAAGCCAAGCAAAAAATAATCTAAAGCTTAACCTTAGGAACTCTATTACAGACCGGTCGGAAAACATTCCGGCCGTGTTCTATACATGGGCCCTCATGTTTTTCGTCAAACTTTTTTAGAGCCCACGTAACACACGACCTCGCTGCCTAGTTAAGTTCATACCGTTAGTTGTCGTAACGGCTGTTTGAACCGAAATTTATACACGGGGGACAATATGCCCTCTGCTCTCACCCACGTGTGCCACTATTTTTAAGGGAACAAAGCTTGTGGCACTAGACCCTCGTGTCTATCTCTAGTTTGAAAGAACCGTAGCCTGCTCACCTCGATAGGGGGCTAAACATTTTTCCCGAGCGGCATACAAGCGTTTTCGATGACTTACAAGCAAGGTTGAAAATTTTCTATGGACGGCAAAATTTTTCCATAGGAGACTGTCTCTTCTCTCCTGACGCCTTCTAGCTACAAACCCGTAGCTACGATTGTTGAACTAATTTTCCTCTTCAACACAGCGCAATATATCAAATTAAGAATGCTATTAAAATTACATAGCTAGTGTTTTTCATAAAAAGCTATTATTTTCTGTATTGTACGTCGAGTAACTTGTCTCGCATTATCTGGGTTCTCGTTATATTAAGCACCTCCTAGCACCAACTATGACCAACAGGTACTTAGACGAAATAGAAAATAATCCATAATACGAAAACAACAAATTCGTTCGATTTTTAGCCAGGGTCGTAGCCCGTGATATCATTTCAAAAGGGTAGAAACCTTGAAAACGGGTTCAATTGCGAGCGAGAATATATTTTGACCTCTTACGTGCGAATGTTACCTGAAACGGTGTTGTTTTTATTTTTTCAAGAATTGGGGGAACATTCTACTTTATTGTTTTTTGTACCAAACCCCTGATTTTCAGTAATTAGACTATGTAATTAGCATTCGAATTTGACTCTGGCGAAACTGAATTTGGCTCAATTTGTGTAGTGCCGTAGAGCGTATTTCGGAGAGAATCAATTTGACTCACCGTTTTTCGCAGTACAAACACAAACAAAATATGTGTTTGCGTGCAAGTTTTTATTATACAAAATAGTGCTATAAAGTAGGAAGGTGATGAACTGACGCAGCCAGGAACAAGGCTGCAAGAACGACAATTTCTCGATATATACCCTGAGTACGGTAATTGATTGAAAATTTTCAGAATAGTAAACTCTCGCGAGATTATATTATATAGCCCTATTCACACTTGCAAATTTTGGTGGAATTTTTAATATAATTTACTGTGCCGCGCAGCGGCGTCCGGCGGCACGCAGTGAATACTCTGCCAAAAATGGTGAGTCCAATTGACTCTCTCCGAAATAGGCGTTCCAGAACTACACAGTCTGCGTCAAATTCGACTCCGCCAGAGTGAAATTCGATTCACTGAGCGACTCGGGTGAGTCGAAGACGACTCTGGCGGAGTCTCGAATTTGACTCAATCTGTGTAGTCGGGAAAAGCCTATTTCGGAGAGAGTCAATTTGTCTCACCATTATTTGCAGTGTATAAACGAAATTCTTAGTAAATCATTGGTCCGTTTCAATGGCGTTCAACAAAATAATATTTGCTAAAAAACAAGCGTGAAAACAGTATAGACTCAAAATACCTAAATCTAATGAATCATGCTAATTAGCATCGACCGTGGGTCGGAACCCATTTTAACGCACGTCAGGTGCGTCTATAATTGCAGGACTACCCCACGCCGCCAGTTTTCCACTAATTGCGGTTGGGGGGAAGTTGCTAGAAAAGTTTACCCCCTAAATAATTTTTATGTAATAGGTGTAATGACAGGCCTGCACCACGCCACCAGTTTCAGACTATTTAATTGCTGCTGGGGGTGGAGGTTGCTAGAAAACTTTACCCCCTGAATAATTTTTAAGTCATGGATCTAATTGCAGGCCTACACCACGCCACCAGTTTTAGTCTCCTAATTGCTGCTGGGGGGAGGTTGCTAAAAAACTTTACCCCCTGAATAATTTTTATGTCAAGTATTGGTTCTACGACTGAATTCCTTTTATAGTCACAGATCGGTTCCACGTTGAAGTACTTTCAAAAGTCGTGACCCTCTTAGTTTAGCACCAGTCACGGGTCTGACGTTTTAGGGTCCGGCGTGTGCCAGGTGTTGATTTCGAGGGGGGTATTCACGTCATTTTAAGGAATCCTTGGACTCTAGGGTCGATCAGGTCATTCTAAACCCTGTAAACCCCTTCCTTGTCTCGTTGAAATTTCTGTAAGAAACGTGGCTCGTATCCATTCCGTTGTTTTCGACCGTTGTGGCACATTTGGGACTCCTGGTTCCAAACGGTGGCCCGTGTAAAGATCAGGGCCGGAGCGTTTTTCTGTGGGACTGCAATAGAGCAAGCTTACGCTTTAGACTAATTATTTTGTTACGCATACGCTTAGATATAAGCTTATTCTTACGCTTATGATTAGGAATATGCTTATACTACTGTTACAGCCGTATTCGATACAATGGTTCCAAATGGGGCCTTTTTTACGCTACGAACAGTCATTATTGAGAGCCAATGGGTGTGAATGAGCTATAAATTACAGCTTTATGATGTTGAAACAATATCTCATGCTATCAAAGTGAACGTAGCTTTGGAAGCCTGATAAAGTGATTAAGTCTAATTTAGCTAATCTGTCTAATGCAGCTAATGTGCATAAAAACACTATGAAATGAAACTAAAATTTGCAAAAAATGTTTGTAAAAATACATAGCTAATGCAGTTTAAAATTATTGCGATTTGCAGTAAAAATGTTTTCATGAGTAAGTTTTGTTAATAACTTAGCTAAAATTTGAAATTTAGTCAAGTTCTCGATTGAAAATGGGCGTAAAAATCAGTTCACACCTAGGTCTACACCGGGACCGGAGCAGCCACACGCCATACGCCCCGTTTGGGGGGACCCACCCCTAAAGGG
Organism: Enoplolaimus lenunculus; assembly: GCA_030248215.1. Taxonomy (NCBI): domain Eukaryota; kingdom Metazoa; phylum Nematoda; class Enoplea; order Enoplida; family Thoracostomopsidae; genus Enoplolaimus; species Enoplolaimus lenunculus. The sequence continues at coordinate 45,707 of JASANG010001517.1, read as the reverse complement.
CCTCCACCCTAACCAGTTGAAACAAAAACCGCTTAAGTTTGAAAATGCGTCTGGCTTCTCGCTCGCGAGTTTGATGACCCCCACCCTGGAATTTGAGAAGATCCCCCACCCCTGAGTGCTCCGGCACTGGTCTATACTTTCAAATTTGTGTAGCATCTATGACCAGTTAGCGATAGATTTTCAAACTGACGAACTTCTACAACTGCAGGCCTCAAAATTGGCACAGAAGTAGAACACATCAAGTGAGAATAAATGTGCTTAATTTTGAACCTCATCATGCACTGGTTCAAAGGTTACAAGACCTATCACCAACTGGTGTACACACATTTGAGAATACAGACCCTACTCTTTCCGCATGTGCGATCATATTAACACAATTGCGTCAGATGCCCATATTAACGAACTTCATACACTGCAAAAAATGGTGAGTCAAATTGACTCTCTCCGAAGTAGGCTCTACGGGACTACACAAACTGAGTCAAATTCGACTCCGCCAGAGTCAAACATGCGACCTCAGTGAATCGAATTTGACTCTGCCGGAGTCGAATTTTGACTCAGTTTGTGTAGTCCCGTAGAGCCTATTTCGGAGAGAGTCAATTTCACTCACCATTTTTTGCTGTGTAGCTTATTTTTCGTTACAAAAATGTACCTTGATACAGCTGTCCCATTCCAGCAATTGGAATCAACGTCGATCATTGGACAAAGCGCTTCCGGCAACCGGGTAAAATGGCCAATCATAGAATCGGTTAAATTCTGAAACAAAAAATTAAAATAGTAAACAACAAATAATTTTGTTGCAAAATAGCAAAAGGCCCCCGGGGGGGATTTTTTTTTTCCCATCTATATTTCAAGTACCCTAGTGTAGCGAAGATAATTTAGGTTGAATTTTTTCAAATAGAAACGTTGTCAGAAGCCAAATTTTATAAAATTACAAATTGCACAAGTGAGAATGATAAAACCGGAAACGGACGGACAGTGATTTTTAACCGGAAACTGATATCCGGTATAACCTTTAGATTTTATATCTATTAAACCTTAGTGGTAGATTCAAATTCTTCAAAAAGGGGCAGTATAAAACAAACGCTATTTTAATGCCAGATCTTTATACAAAATTTCTGCTTGGATAGGCTCAGTCGGTATATCTACCTTAAATCGACCAGTACACCCTCATAATCCGGCTCTTACCGTGGTTATCACGTCGAGCTGCGCGTCCACACTTTGTCGTTGCGTCGACCGGAACGGCCGTGGCTTTATCCGCTTTTTAAGTGGCGGAACCGGATATGGCCTTTCGCTGGGTTCCGGCAAAACATGACCACAACGCTGTCTGACCTGCAAAAAATAATCTATGAAATTTTGCGAGATCAAACAATGCAATTTGACTCTGACGGAGTCGAATTTGACTCAATTTGTGTAGTCCCGTAGAGCCTATTTCGGAGAGAGTCAATTTGACTCACATTTTTTGCAGTGTATTAATACAATTTGAACGTTATTGACAACATTTAAAGAATTGTAACGTTAGCAAACTTTTGTGAACGTCAGAATTCACTTTTATACGCATTGCTATGTCAATAATCCAGCATATGAACGTCTATGAATAGGGTTGCTCGCAAGCGCAATTAGATATTTCTGAGCAGGAAGCCGAATATAGAACTTGTCACAAACAACTGAAGATTAAACGTATAAAAATATATTTTGCATAAATTGTAAGTTTAAGCAGTACCATATAGAGCCTTTCACGAAAATTTTCCAGCGGATGTGGTTGTTCTCGAACGCACGACATACAGATTACCGGTCCGCTGCTCTAACCACTGAGCTACGCAGCCATACAACTTTCTGTTGATTATATATTAAGCTGAAAGACGCTACTCAGCATTGCCACAAAGCAGATTGCGCGTAACTTCAAATCAGCAAATATAAAGCCATATTCACACGAGCAAGTTTTTGACGCGAGAACTGGCAGGTGCAGCTTTACACTTGCTAGTTTTGTCCAAAATCCCGTTCGAAAAACTTGCAGCTGCAAATAATTCATTAAAAAATTTTAGCTAGGAATTTATTTCACATATTGGAATAACCATTCAAGTTCAATGAATTTATTGCATCCGCTTTCTCATTGGTTGATGAAAAAGTGCAGGTTTTGCGTACATTTTGCAGCTGCAAGTTCTCGCAGTAAAATCTTGCACGTGTGAATACGGCTTAAGTTTTTTTCGGGCAAAAGTTTCTTTCATATTTTGCGATAATTTGATCCCAAATTTCGAAACCAAATCATCCGCATCCTTAACCCACCAGTCTGATCCGCAGGACTTACCTTCGCCGGCAACTCTTCATAATTCCGCTGTTGCGATAACCATGCCATAGCGTTCATTACCACCCCCGGAAATACCGTCACTCGTCGATCAAATCCATTCGGCACCAATCGAGCCTTTCCGACCCTCCTAACAAAATTCCGACCCCCCTTGCGTCCTGTTCTCCGCTCCGTCTCCGGCCGACTCCAAACTGCATAAAGCGTTCTGGCTAAATTATCCCAACTATTGCTAATTGCGTCGACTCGAACTTCAGTTAAACAAGCGCTCATAACATTAATGCAATACGAACTGCATAACGGAATTGTAGCTGCGTTAGGAAATTGCAGTAAAAATTGCGATGTAGACGGTGCACAAACACTACAGTGACTCATGCGCGATAGTGCAATTTGGCAATTTGACGGCAGCCCAGAAACCAGCGCAGCGGCCGGAGACTGACCCCTAATAAGGTGACTAGCTGGGTTGTTAAGTAACGCATCTCTCATCACGGAAAGAGCTTGTAAGGTTAGGCGTAGGCTGTATAGCGGTCTTGTTAGTAAATGTATTACACGTGACGGGTATATTCCAAACGGTTCAAGGTATATGGCGGCTTCTTTGAGGCATACATTACTATTGTTGGCCGTGGACCCTCGGACGTTTTCAAATAAACGTTCGTATACAATACTGAATAATTGATCAAAAAATTCTAAGCTTAAATCGCGTACATATCGTACTGTAAGCATCGATTGAGGTTGCGTAGACTCGAAGGCACCATTGGCTGAATTCACACGCTCAAATTCATCAGTGTAGACAGATATCGTTGAGCTTTGGTTGAGTTGAATTGAAACTGGCTCGTTAAGAGCAAGAGACGCGAGCGATTGTGTGTAGAGCATTACCGGAACGCGAACGGTGTCGTATAACGAAGGATAAACGGCTTTGAAGTGTGATAATAGGGTTTCTTCGGCTCGTGATAGAGCAAATTGAACTCGAGCTGAAATATTGAATAAGAGGCCAGTACCCTTCAAAATAGAGATGATTTTCAACTAAGCTATTCGCCAAAAATTTAAATGAAAGTTATTAAATTTGTGTTTTGCATTCAGAAATTAATACATTACTTACGTCAGTTGTACTTCTACTTCAAATTAGAACTTAGCTAAAATTGTGTTTACCAAACAAAAATTTTAGGCTTTGACCGCTGACGGTCCCAAGGGGGTTTCGCCCCGTCCTATAGGACATTCATCAGGGATCAAAATCAAGATTCTGTGTTAAGGTTTAACACTAAAATGACGTTCGGCTTCCTGTTCGGTTTGTTCGCGAGTTTTTGTTTTCTGCTATTTTCCATCTTGCACTGGTTTCCGTTTTAGAAATTTCTGGATTCGCCGCTGGCGTTTGATATTCGCTCAAAGACAGTAACTGAAATGATTTCCACTTAAAATTATTCAAAACTAAAACAAAGCGAAGTTTCCGCTTACCTTCAAGTTGAGCAATTTGTGCCGACAGAATCAGGTAAAGTCGTGAATTGGCCAGTTTTACCTGATCGCCAAAATATTGAACAACGTTTTGGCCAAACGTTTCGCCAAACGCATGCGAACAACACGAATGACCGGCTTCGTCACGGCAGATTGCAGTGGCTGGTACTGAAATATAATTTTAAAATTGGTATCGTAAAAAGTTGATAGTTTCCAAGAAAAATAGCTAAAATCGCCAGCCAATAGGAAAGCTTCATTTCGATGCTGAACGAATCCAAATACAAATCAAGCGGCCACTCAGCGTTGGTGGCATTTGCGACAATTTCTAAAACGCGAATGAGCCAGCTACAGTGGAAAAAACATTTCATCGAAGCGATCGAGAGCCAAACGCCATTTTAGTGCTAAACATTAATACGAAATCTCCGTTTTGGTCGCTGCAGCGAGGCCTATGGCGGAGCTGGCGGGCACCCTTTAATCCGTCAGTTCGCATGGCTGAGGCAACAACAGTAGATTGTAGGTCAACCGCCAGTAAAAGCATCGCGTTCAAAGCGTTTTCAGTCAGATCTAACCGAAGCTAAGCCTGCCTTTCCTCAAAAGAGACTATTTGGTCGTCGGCGGATTTCATTAGGTTGAGCTTATTCCAGGCTATGTTCAGTTCCCTAGAAAGAGTAATAGAGTTTAGCTACAGTTATGCGGCTGACGCTTAGAGCAGCAATCGACAATTAAACTCAGCTACAGTTGACAAGTGAATTGCTAAGCATTGATGACGTCATACTTTTAAATGACGTTAGAATGCTATAGAAAGTTGATTGCATTTCTTTTGTATATGTCGCAGGCCAATCTACTATGCAGGACAATTACTGATTGGCCTAAGTCAATCTGCTATTTTGCGTAATAGCAATTTGGTCCAGGAGATACTGCTATTAAAGATACAGACAAACAGATTTGATTATTTGAACAAGTGCAGTAACATGAAACCAATCAGCGTTGCTTTTACATTACTGCTGTTTTGCTATATCTTACAATCGCTATTTGGCCTAGGCCAATCTGCTATTTGCTCAGAATAGCAGATTGGTCTACGACATATACACATCACTCACAGCAGCGTAAGATAAATTTATATTTAGGACCAGCGTGGAACAAACGCCTAAAATGTTGGTTCATAACATATTTACTTCAATACACTGCGTTACAGTAATAAAAGCATATTCCTAAACCTAAGCCTCAACATAAGAATTAGCCAATCACTAAACCTGAGTCTAAGCAAAATGAATTAGTCTAAAGCTTAAGCTTACTCTCTATTATAGTCCAGCAAAAAATTAGTTCGCCCCTCATAAATGGTTCCAATAAATGTAGCTCCTTAACCGGAAAATAACGAATTCTGATAACGGACCATGGCGCCTCAGGCTTGGTCTCTCGGTGAGCCCCGGTGTGGACGCCTATCTGCTTACCATTAAAGGGCACTGTTGAGCTGTACAGTTTCCGATCGACTTGCATTTGTTCGAGAATTTTTGCGACACGAAAACATTTCGGCTCCGGCTGATATGGCAAACATTTGACAGAACAGAATAATTGAAGAATAACAAATAACAAATCAAATCGAAACATTCTATTTGACCATTATTCAAATATGGTATAAATTGTAAATTGGAATAAAATTTTAATAAAGTTCCTTGAGCAGGTCGAGTTCGAGTGAGTAAAATTTAAAAAAGTAACAAGTCGGGTTCGAGTATGAGAGGTCGTTTCGACTCAGCGTTTCAGTTGGCAACCAAAAAATATTAATGTCCAGTTGTAAACAAATATTTAACCAAAACACAGTGAATTCGTTCAGAAATATTCATTCGCCCCAGGGACGTTCACAGAAAATTATATTTGGGGGACACTGAATAACTTTTGAGGGGTTCCTACAAATCCAATTGAAGATTGTTTGCTTTTAGACCGAGTCTATTTGGAGGGCACCAGCCGAATATGAATGGACACGGCCTACCAATGTCCTCCGCAGGGACGCCCTTGATTAGCCCCGGTTGGTACCAGTGCCGGGTCCGATACCGGCGTTTTAGGTGTAAGGTCATTTCCGTATATAACAAATTCGGGCAAATTCACTTAACCCTTTCTCACATGAATATTTTCTATTTCCCCTGAGACCTACTTTTATGCTAGGATTTGAACTCCAGTGACTGGAGTGGGAGGCATATACCATCACCACTCAGCTATAGGAGCTTGACGCTCTTGATCCCGATGGGGCTCTCACGTCTTGTGGTGATTTAGTACTATGTATGCGTGTTGCAATTGTTAAACACGGTGAAGGGGTAAATACCTGACGAGAAAATTTAATTATTACTGGCTTACTACGTTTAATGGTTACAAAATTATTTCTTCTCATTAAACAAGCCTTCAGCCAGCTTACCTTGCTAGGGGTGGTTAAAATTTTTTCAGAAGAACCATACAAGAGATTCCGATGACTTACAAGCAAGGTTGAATATTTTCTAGGTGGTTGCTAAAGTTCTTCCAGAGGAGCTCGAGCACTCCTGCCCTCCTCTGACCACTGGCCCGTCATGAAACTAAAGGTTGCAGTAACAAATTGTTGCCAATATAAGTAGCTAATCGCAAAAAACAAAAGGATCTATTAAAATATTTAAAGTGAACTAACGGCTAAATGCTTAATTAATACCATGCATGATATGAGATATTTTATTTCAAATTACAACAATTTGTCGCCCGACAACTTGTAATCCGAAATTTCTATCAACTCAAAAATTCGTCACTCATCATTATACTTATAGGCTTAGATTCACAATTAAAATTACGCTTAGGATTATGCTTAGATTTATTCATAGGCTTTTTTGGACACTGTTGGGCGACAAGTTGTCAGGCGACGAATTGTCGTAAATTGTTTTAATTAGCACAATATACAATATGAGAATCCTGCATTATATAATTATTAGTTCATTCGAAAATTCCTATTTTCAAAGAATTCTACTTTGAAAAATTTGAAAATAAATAGACTGTCTGCCACAAACCAAACAAATATGTAAACAACGCTGTCACGGTAAATTAATAGTTGACTTTAAGAATATTCTGATAGACGTGAATCTAACTGTTTTTAGATGTATTAGATTGTATTAATACCTTTTACTTATGTTTCGTATAGGTAAAATAGGTTAAAAAATAGCCGCTGTATTTTCAAGCTATTCTTCCTATCTATTGTAGTGACCCGAATAAGAGATGGGACTGATATTAATTTGGCGTTTCCAGAGGAACCCGCTGTTTTTCGGTTACGGACTGTTATTTATTTTTAACCACGCTTTGCCACCCTTCGTTACCGATATAACTTCGGTATTGCAACTATCCGTTGAATTAAACGTTTGTGTTGTATCAAAAACTTGAGCGATAATGCAATATTATACGCAGACTTTCAAAACATAAGTACGCTTTAGAGTTTCGAACACAACTTTATTTGGTCCTGGAGTCATTTATACACTACAATTGGGATAATTGACATTTATGGACGCTAATTACGGTTTAGGGACTTTATTTGCTTACGGACTCCTATTGATTGCGACTCAAAATGGGGACCCCCTCTTATTACCTCACCTCCTCTTATTCGGGTCACTAAAGTACACCGCTTGGTCCAAATATATTTCTGTTCAAATTAAAAAGATGAATGACTTTTAAAAATCATTATGCCAAAACTTTGCTCTGCCGTCCCCAAGACGGCCTCATAGCCAGTGGTGAGCAAACGGGGAATCAGCCCCCCTGATTAATTTTGGCTCCACTAGACAATTTTCAACACTGCTTGTAAGTCGACGAAACCTGTTATATGCCCTCCAGAAACATTTTAGCCCATTGTAGCAAGGTGAGCTGGCTACGAGCTCGAGTCAAAATATTATTTCTAATAAATCTCATTCGTAAGTTTTTGCGAAGAAGCGCAGCGCGCAAGGCCTAGAAGATTACAAAGCTATATCCTATTTACGCCCTTGTCCGGTGTGTGGGCCAATGTAAAGAACAAGGGCGGAACAGTATTACAAGCATATTGCTGAGCCTAAGCCTAAGAGTGAGCATATTCCTAACGCTAAGCCTAAGCCCATGCGTAAGAATGAGCATATTCCTAAACCTAAGCCTAAACCAAGCAAAAAATTAGTTTAAAACTTAAGCTCACTCTATTGCAGTCCCACAAAAAAACGTTCCGCCCCTGATCTTTACATGGACCGGTGTGTGAAACACAAAATTAAAATTGTGAAATTCCAAACTGAAAATTTCACGGCTGTTAATGTCTCGATAATGATTGTTATCAATTTCGCTAAAATTCCTCAAGAAACTTAAACAATTCTTTGACTCGCTGTACTGTGGGCCCGTACGCAGGCCAGGTCAACTTGCTATGGGGGACCACTGGGCCGGAACAGCGACCCCTCCTTACCCCCGATTTGGTGGGCCACCCCAGAAACGTGCCCCACCCTAAGATTTTAAGCAAAAAAATTTAAAAAAGTATTTCAATCACCGCAAGGGGCCCTCACCCCAGAATTTTTCGAGGGACGCCACTCGAGCCTGTTCCAGCACTGGAGTCAAAGCTTACAAGCACAGGAACAAATTTTCTAGGCGGGAGAAATTTCTAAGCAAGCTGAGCCCCTCTAGTTTACCTGCGGCCGTGAGTCCACTGAACTCTCGTCTATAAAGAGTGTAGTGTTAAACAGAGGTTAACACTGTTTCAATACAATAGAAATGTTAAGTTGAACTTTAAAAGAAGTACTGAATATTATTAACGACTTTCCCATCCAGGTGGGTCCTTGCTCACTGCCCCCCAAATCTTAAAATTTTCAAGCCTTTGACTAAAAGTCTTACTGTGAAAATTAGCAATAAATACATGAGACGCCGACAGGTATAACGATTTGATAGAATAACGTCTATTTTATACATTTTGCTGTATATCTTTGAATTTTCAAGATTTATATTGATAGATAATAAGGATTTAATTTACGAGAAGACAGGGTTATCCCAATAACCCTTGCTAAAGCTAAATGATATTTCCATGGTTGAAACTGTAAATGCTTGAAATTTATAAATATTGGAAATTTGCGTCAAATCTCTAAACTGGCCTCTATTAAGCACCCCCCCAACGCAATCAAAGTTTGTCTCTTTATGGTATAACGTCTACCCTTAGTAATAGGCGGAGGGTTATCAATTGATCCAAATATTTTAAATGTGATTTTTAATTAATTTGAAATTGCGTTAACTTTAAACACTTTTTCACACAAGCCTAAGCCTAATCCTAATTTTATAACAACGTACTATTTTATACTAAATGCATATTATGTCGTGCTTTCGGTCCAAATAAACGTCTTGTCTGAAAATGTCAAACTAATTGTGCGAACCAGAGTCGGACTTTACCTCCGGGTAAACGCGGATCGCGTAGCAAATTTCAGCGGCGAGTTTATCCGCGGGTAAGGATTTGTATCCCGCGGGGGTAAAAAAACTGACAATTATTTACCACAACCAAACTTTAAAAGTTAAGGTTACAAAGCATCCGCTGTTAACTAAGCTAGTCAATGAGCGTTGAAAAAGCCGAAGTGATGTGCTTTATTTAGTTGGGTTTGAAATTTTGTGTTTCTTGTAAAGCGTTCATGCGTGTAAAATTTATTGGAGTTACAACGCAAAACTTCACTAAAGTGCAAATCACCAGCGATCTTTAAAATTCTGGGTCAAGTTCACAGGCGCGAATAAAGGGCTGATCTTGGGTAGATCTTTTTAGAGTGGCTATACCCGCGGGTAAGAATACGTTATTTGCTCGGGTAAACCGTGGGTCGGATAAAAATATCCTTATCCACATCCCACTCGGATGCAACCACGAACAAGCGCCGAAAATTCAACAAAATCTTCTATTCCAACGGCTTTCTAAGACTAAATGCCTAAATCTGAACGTATCAAACACTGACTGAACGCATGCATGAGCCAAATATTCAAACAACTCGTTCGTTTTGGCCAATTTGACGCTCAACAAACCGAATTCAAGTCAGAGTAGTTCAAATATTGCTAAATTTACACTAACCATACGGCAAAAACATTAATAATACGCCATAATTGCAAAAATAATTGCAAACTGCAAAAATCGCATAACACTTGTAAATCATTTTGCACATTATTCATTACAGTCTTAAAACCGCAGTGCACTACATGCGACAAGCGTTCAATTGTGATTTAATGAATGCCCTGTCATGGGCGTACTGATACGGGGGTTCAGGGATAGGGAACAACTCGATAGCAGGAATTGAGAGAATATATTCCCTCTCGCAAATTCAGAAGAAACAAGCTAGAATCAATTTCAGCTGGCTTCAGGTCCCCGTTTTGAATTCCACTGGTCAGAACATTTTCTTTTTACCTTAAGGACGTTACTCTCGGCGAACTGAGATTCTGTGTTCGCCCTTAGACTAGGACCACAGGCCTCGGATCGACGTTAATTTTGTCAGGTTGAGACCGGAGTTTATTGAACTATCGCTAACCGTTTGGCAGCTGAAGCTTAGTAGCCCCTATTTTGTTCGTTATTCGGTGCCGGCCGCCCGCCCCCCCCTCCCGATTCTAATTTCTCAGCCACTGTGTCTTTCCGCGTCAACACCACCGTCAGTATTTCACATAGAAATAATTAATGGTTTCACTGTTTTGCATACCGGAGTTGCCGTACAGTCAGCGGCGAATCCAGAAATATTCGACGTTGGGACCGACGGGATGGCAAATATTATGAAACGCAATTTTTACTGTATGCTGTATCAGCCTTTAGCAGTGAAAAATTGTACGGTAGGGACCTTATGATTTTATAACAAATCTATTTTCTGACGGAGAAAAATTGCAAAGTAATAACAACCTTACCTTTTTCATTATATAAATATTTCTGGATCTAGTGCCTGTTGTTGGGCAGGGGCCAACCGGGTACCTCTCAAAAACTTGGCGTTCATAGAAAAAGTTTTGACCCCTTCACAGGCATCGAATACATCTCAAAAACAAACGAACGGCTCAAACTGAATAACAACGTTTCGTTTAAAGTACCAGCCAATGTGAAGCACAGGAGCGGAACAGTATTGTAAGCATATTCCTAAGTCTAAACCTAAGCCTAAGCCTAAGCGTAAAATGAGCATATTCTTAAGCCTACCCCTAAGCCTAAAGCTTAACAATCAGTTTATGCCTAAGCCTATGCCAGGCAAAAATTAGTCTAAAGCTTAAGCTTATTCTATTGCATTCCCACAGACAAACGTTCCGCCCATGATCTTTACACAGGCCAAAGTTCCTGAGGGAAAATTTTTCGAACTGGAGTCCATTAATTGATAGCGGAGCATCCCAATAGATCCCAGTTGAAATTTTCAATGATTGTCCCAGACACAAGAATACAATTGCGTATAGAACAGAAGATAAGCTTAACAGAATGGAACCCCTTATCATTTTTTAATTAAAAATGTTTTGACCGAAAGTTTCCCTACAACCCCCGATTCAGCTGGCGCTTCCACTAAAAATGGCAACAGCCTTAAGCCTGTAAAAATGACTATTATTTACTCACCATAAGGGTCATACCGTGAACTGCAATACAGTATGCTTAAGCTTTAGACTATTTTTTTGCTTGGCATTGTTTTAATTATGGGCGTATATCATTACACTTAGCCTTAGGCTTTGGTTTAAGGAATATACTTAATGTTATACCCCTCAAAGTAGCATTAACCGTTTACACTGTACCTCGACAAATTCAACCAGTATACGCTTTTGGGCCAATGTTACTTTAAAGCGCGTAACAGTAGATTAAACGTATTCCTAAGCCTAAGTCTAAGCCTCGCCAAAATGAGGTACTAAGCCTAAGCAAAAAAATGTAATCTAGAATCTAAACCTACTATTTTATAGACTCTTCCGAAACCCGGACACCCTTTTAAGTAAAATATGGGCCCGCTTTGGTATAAGCACCGATGAGAAATTTACCGCAACGCAGCCTTGATGGCTAGCTTTGCAGTAGCGGAAGCAACTTACATTTTAAATTCGCATTTTAATTTTCAAATAGCATCATTTTACGTTTAAATTATACTCAAATATAAAGGCATAAGTGTATTATTATTCGTGATAAATAGTAATTTTTCATCGTAATTATTGACTTAGACACGATTTAACCTTAAGGTTTCGTGCTTTAAATACTGATAATTACGTTGGATTTATGACAGATAATGGTTAACTGCGCAGCTGGTCTATCGAACCCAAAATGTTGCGTGAAGGGTATTTGATGGTATTTCTTTAGGCCGGGTCTATATTAACCCCTTCTCACATTGAGTTGCCTGTAGGCAACTCTGCGCAGTGCATATGCGTTAAATAATATATATCGCACCCTGTTTAACAATTACAACACGTATACATAGTACTAAATCACCACAAGACGTGAGAGCCCCCTCGGGCTCGAGCGTCAAGCTCCTATTGCTGAGTGGTGATGGTATACGCCTCCCACTCCAGTCACTGGAGTTCGAATCCAAGCATAAAAGTAGGTCTCATGGGAAATACAAAATATTCATGTGACAAAGGGTTAAACCAATTGGTAACGTGTTTTTGTTTTCTGGTCACTGCCTACGGCGCCAGTTTACTGAGGTCTGAGCGGTGGGACATAATCTCAGTTGGTGAATTTTTTCGCACGATTATTTGTGTCGGTATATTTGCTCGGTAAAGTGTTTGTAAAGCAAAAAAAGGTTGCAATCCATGTACACATATACTGGAATAGAAAATTGTTGCAATCGACCATATGGTGTAGTGGTAGCATACTTGACTCGAGAGAAAGACGGACGAAGTTGCATTTCCAGGATGGTGTTTAACATTAGGTGTAACTTCGAGCAGGGATCGTACAGACCGTATATTTACAACAATTTTGATTAAATACTATTTTTGCACAATTTTAATTGCTAACATAACGATGAAAACTATAATTGATAATTACTCGAGTAAACTTAGTCAGATTTTTGCAGAAATTATTGTTTTCTGTTCACGAAAGGGTAGAGAGGCTCAATCAAGTTCAACTCAACAACAGAGCCTAACAACGATTTCAAAATTTGCGCAGAAGTTAAATAAATCAAATTTGACAAAAATGTGCTCAATTTTAAAACTTTCCATTCACTGATTCGAAAGTTACAAGACCTTGCATCAGCTGGTGATAGCTGCTACACACATTTAACGAGAAATAACCCTAAACTGCAACATAAATGCCTATAGTTTTAACCCTTTCTCACATGAATATTTTCTATTTCCCCTGAGACCTACTTTTATGCTAGGATTCGAACTCCGGTGACTGGAGTGGGAGGCGTATACCATCACCACTCAGCTATAGGAGCTTGACGCTCGAGCCCGAGGGGGCTCTCACGTCTTGTGGTGATTTAGTACTATGTATACGTGTTGCTATTGTTAAACACGGTGCGATATATACTATTTAACGTGTATACACTGCGCTTAGTTGCCTACAGGCAACTCAATGTGAGAAGGGGTTAAATATATTAAATGCCTGATACGTCTTATATATTATACTGTCTGATTATTACCATTCTCGACTCCTTACTCAACGCATAACTCCTAGATTTCAGGCTCAAAGTTGCTCTTTACCATTTAACCTAATTTTCCTAAAACTCAGTTTAATATTGAAACGAACCGAAAATTAAATTACAAACAGTTAAAAACAGCGTAATTTGGCTTTGGATCGACTGAACTATTAAAGACCATCACGTGATTTCGAGATAGAAAAGTTACAAATAGGCAAGTTGTGGAATTGTGCTGTGTAGGCCCCGATGTAAAGCGGAATCTTCTGAATTTAAACCAATCGTCCCACACTTCATTTTTAAGTACCACTTCAAGTTTATTTGAGATTCCCGTCTGGAATGCTAATCAATATTGAATATTACTAAGCTGTTTGCAGTCAAACATATATATGCATATATACATACATACATACAAATATATATATATATATATATATAATATAATATATATAATATATGTATATTTGTATGTATGTATGTATATATATATATATATATATATATATATATATATATATATATATATATATATATATATATAAGCTATTTTAAAAGAATTAAGAAACAAAATTGCTTTTAGCCCCAGCGGAATAAAATAACAAAACTAAAAATTAAAATTGAAAATTCGTTACTTCAGAAGAAAAAACGGCCTTAGCGAAGCGCGTTCCAAATCAGTTATTTGTGTTGAAAGGATTAAAAATTCCATGACGGGTGGTGCGGGAGTTTAGGGCGACACTCTACTTTTAATGACGTGCGGTGCCGTCCGGTGCCGTCGATCACCGTGCGGTATCGTACTCGAGTGACTCACGGTCGATACCGTGTGGTGACTGATGGTGGCGCGCAGCTTCGGACTGTGACGAACGGTGCCACACGAAAAGTACACTGACACTCATTCCATTAGTTACATGCGGCAATTTTCAAGAACGGAAAGTTTTCCTCCGGGGAGATATTTTCCTTGCCTCTTTAGGTTCGATTTTAAGTCACGCACTGTTGGTATGAAAAGGTGTTTTAATTTTATAAAATGCGACAATTGGATGAGTGTTTTGTACTCCGGATTGCCTACGACGGAAAGAATCCTGGAATACTGTCCATCCTTAAATTTCTGACCATACACTAATATTGTTACTTGAACAACCTGTCGGAACCTACCGGTCAATAGTCTGGTTTGAGTGAACTCATAACTACAGCCCTTTTATCGTAACGTTTTACCATATACGAAACTGACGTAACATCACTTTCTCGAGTAACAGTAAAACTTAGACGCGTTGTAGGAGATTTCATTTCTGGAAGCTATAACCTTTATTTTAGAATTTATTTTCAATCAAGCCTAGCGAACGAAAAAGAATTTTTTAGAGTTTATGATACAGCAGCCTGTTGGAACTATACAGTCTGTGGGATCCCTGTTCGAAGGTTTGTCCAAAATTAAACACCACGCTGGGAATCGAACTTCGGCGATCTTAATACATTCGAGGCAAGCATGCTACCACTACACTATGTAGTCGGTTGCCACAACTGCATATTCGGGTACGCACTGTAAATTCCAATGAGTTGATTTCAACTCAGACTGAGTTGAATCACTCAATCGGAGTTAGGACTATCAGAACTCATAATTGTGAGTTGATATGAATCATTCTGATTTAATCAATCAACTTTTCTGGACTTTAATCAACTCAGGGTGGGTATAAATTTAACTCATAGTGAGTTAAAGTTTGTTGTTATTAACTCACAAATAACTAACTTTCCGTCTGAGTTGATTAATTAACTCATTGAAATTTACAGTGCGTGTGCACTTGTAATCTATACTTTACATACACTCACCGTGCACATATATCGATACAGGTTATTCTGATGCCTAATTGGCATCTCTGAGACGGTGCCGTCTATTCGTCCCCTTTTATACACCTTTAAACTGTTATCTGTTACATTTCACTCCTCGGCCTGTATTCGGCTCACCTTGCTGGGGGGGCTAAAAAATTTTTAGTTGGGGCATACACAGGGTTTTCGTTGACTTACAACCAAGTTTGAAAATTGTCTAAAGGGGGTGGGCACAATTTTTACATGGGAGGCTTGGCACCTCCTTGGCTACGGGTCTGTTTCACCAAGTAATTGCAAGCAATGTTAAACACAGTATAAATTCGTTTTATGCCAAGTCGAAATATTTTCTAAAGCAATAACAAAAGAATTAACACTAATCGTCCAAATACAGGCGCCGGAGTGAATATTTGTTAAGTTTAACGGTGGTTTAAAGTTCAATTGAAATTTGTCCCTTCTCAATCATCAAAGATTTAGTGTTATAAGTAGTTAATTAGCGGCATTTAGCACGCGAGACCTGGGTCACAATGATAACGGGATTTAAATCTATAGAAGATATACCATACAGGGCAGAGTTTGAAACTAAATTGAAACAAGGGGATGTTTTGCGATTACTGTCGATAAGGACTTACTGTCGTTTGGCGAAACACACGGTTCGGCAAAGAGTAATTCGTTCAACTTTCAGTGGTTTATTATGGAGAGTTCACGTCTTACAGTAGAAATTTTTTTGACGTGTGCACTCAAAATAGCATTTCTGATATTTAAGAAAAAACTTCTTACATTTAAGAAATATAATTAGCAAAGTGTACTTGAAAAGTATTTCTGTTATCACAGAAAAGTTTGCAAAAAACTTATTGAAATAAAGTCTGAAAACAAACGTTATTGTGTTAAATATAGGAAAAACTTTTCAGATTTGCCACAGAAAATACTTTTCTGAATAAATTCAGAAATACTTTTTTGTGCGTGCAGCGGTTCAAAAGCTTGCATAAAAGTACCGTTTTACTCATTTCGTAAGCGATTACGGGGACACCTGTATTCTCTACACCAACTTCAAGGAAATTAATTGATGTCAAATTTGATTGCAGGTTGAATAAGAAGTAGCTGATACGCGTCTATAGAATAAATAGCCAATGTATAGAATAGGGCCGTAGCAGTATTATAAGCCTATTCTTAGGCTAAAACCTATGAGTAAGAAAGCTTATACCTAAAGCTAAAGCCTAAGCAAAAATTAGACGAAAGCTTACGCTTACTCTATTGCAGTTCCGCTGAAAGCCTTTCCACCTTGATCCTAATGCGCCATCCATAACTACGTGCGTTCACTGCGTGGTGGTAAGCATAAGCAAATCCCATATTCCCAATATTGGTTTTGAATTTTCAAAAGTGAATCCGAAACACTAAAGGTTTCAATTGAAAATTGAAATCAATTTCGGAAACACTTAACGTTTCTGAAATTCAATTCCCCAATAGCTGATTTTTCGCAAAACTGTTACCGCTACAGTAAGAAAGTTCAAACAAGGAATATAATTTTAATACCTCTAACATATAAATAAAATATGACTCAGGTGCATCTTGATTGCATGGAAACTGTGTGGATTCATTGACAACTCGACATTGGCTGATTAATACACCGATGACACTTGCTTGACTGATAATACACCGGTCCTACTGCATTAGCTGGTTAATACACCGCTGAAATGGCATTGGTTGATTAATTGCATTGGCTGCTTTGACACTTAGCAGGCTGATTAATACATCAGTAATACTGCATTGGCTGATTAATACACCGCCGATACGGCGTTGCCTGATTAATACACAGCTGATATTCATTGGCTGATTAATACAGTCCTGTTTAATTTACCGGTGATACTGTATTAGCTGATTAATACACCGCTGGTATTTCTTTTGCTGATTTAATTGCATTGGCTGCTTGATAGACCACTGACTCTGAATAGGCTTACGTCGGTGATATTTTGGGTTAACTTTTATTTGATCCAAACATTGCGAATTTCGGTGGCGCGGATTTCGTTTTTTCGTGTTGTTCAAGATTAATTTCATGGTTAATGATGGTAACATGCAACAGCAGTTCGCGGATTTGCATATGTTAGGATAGTTTTGGGCATCGTGCATTTTGTTGCTGGCCAAAATGAAAAACATTGTTTTCTGCGTTACATAGCTGCATGCCTAAGTTTTCTAGCTGGAACACATATTGGTGTATTTTGGACGTGTTCCACAAACTTTAAACTGCAAAAAATACATTTGTGCAACAACTTTCGGTACAACTAAACGATTTAGAGCAAAATGCTCTATAAAATCTTGCAAATACACCTTGCATCCAAGCCCAGCTATAAAAATATTGTAACATGGCAAATTTTTTTCAAAGCATAATACATGTATCTGGTGGTTGTTATTTAACATCTCACTCTGTAAGCAATATGCTAACATTAAGTCGTCTATGGATGTGGTACCACTCACTTCTTCCTGATAGTGTCAACACAACATCCGTCCTGAGCTCTCATAATATATGTATCGCAGTAAAGGTCACTTAAAGGTCAAATAAAGTTCCAAAGCTAAGTCTATCTCACCAGAAAAGATTGTTTGCTTGTTTTTGATCTTATTATGGTATAAGGAAATACTATTAAACTTTTGCAAATTTATATGTCCATTTCCCTATAGCGTCTATGGCAGTTGACTTTTCCCGCTACACTTTTAATTTACACAATTCAATTTACCGTAACCATTAAAATTAGCAAAATCTATTTCCCTTTGTTCTAAAGTTCAATTTTATCAAAATGGAAATTGAAAAGAAGATTGTGACATTTCAATTCTAATTCCAGAAACACTTTGAAAATTCATTTTGCGATTTCCACATACTATGAAAACCATGAGCCAATTTCCCTCCTCCTATTCAAAAATAATTGTTCCCGAAATTGTAAATTTTATTTCCGCACCGTGAACGCTCGTAGTGGTGGATGGCGCATTAGACGGGCCCGGGAAAAACTAAAAGTAGGTATTTCAACGCTCCAAAATTTGGTTCCTGTTATCTTGTTGCAGTGTAGAAGTTCGGGATATGTAAAACTCAAACAACTGCTACAAATGCTTTATTTTTTACCCTAAGCCAGTCGCCACGGTTTATTTGTCCAGAAGTCCAAAACTCAGATTCTTTGGTAATGGCATACAGACGCGTTGTAAGCTCACCTTGCTAAGCGGGCTAAAAACGTTTTCAGAATGGGCATACAAGCGTTTTCGTTGACTTACAAGCAAGGTTGAACATTTTCTAGGGGGACAACTCTCTGCCCCTCTTGACAACGGACCCGATAGCGTAGACTATCATAAATATTTGCTTATTTCGATAAAATATAACATCAAATATGATACAGATTAGACTACTAAATGCAAACACAAGTTTTGATTTTGCCTGTACAAAGTCGGCCGATGTTGCTTTCACGGAGTAAGCCTAAGCTTCAACGTAAGGATAAATCTAAAGTTTAAGCCGAAACGGAAAAATTAATCTAAATTCTTAGCCTGCTTTAATGCTATCCCGACAGAAGTTCCTCGTCCAAATAACATTGGTCATAAACGGAATGCGTCTGTGGATCATATGGATACGGTTATCAATGGCGAAAATTTGCCAAATTTCGAAGCTCACCGTTCGACTAAAACCCACCAAACCCATCACCAACTGTCGTATGCTCATTCGACATCCTTCATTTTGTAACCGGAGATCCGTCTCCGGCATCGGCAGGAAATCGACTTCCGTCTCCAATTTTCTCCGGAAGTTTCGGCAATTTCGGCAGTGAAATTTTTCAAATTTTCGAACAGTGGTTTTTCACTCTGCGAGTCGATTTTCAACTTTGGTTCACTTTGGAACGCTTTAATGCTTAAAATTCCTCAAAATAGAAGTTTAAAAATACGTTTTTAACGGTTTGCAAATTATTCTAAAAATACGCAAATTCACTATCATTTTTCGTACCAAATTTTACTTTGCATCCGGAAAAATTTGTTGACCTGTCCGGCTCCGCTTGGTACCCTGAACAACATTACTAGACCTGTAGCAAGAATTTGGATACATTGACAAATATATAGAATAAGGCCGTAACAGCAATATAAGCATATTCCTAAGCCTATGCGTAATAATGAGCTAAAGCCTAAACCTAAGCAAAAATTAGTCTAAAGCTTACTCTTGTGCAATCGCATAGAAAAACGTTTCCGCTCCTGATCTTTACATAAGCCGATACGTTGAAGTTCCAAAGGTTTAAAATCAAAATCACACGACCCAGTAACACGCCATTTAAACGCAGGTGTGCTCCAACTGTCAATCTCGTAACATCAAGGTAGAATATTATATTTTCAGCAATTTGAAGTGTAAATATACTCTCAGGGCAAAACTGAGTCAATTATGCGTAATATCTGTTAATAATAACTCATTAAGTGTATCATATTTCATTCGTCACAGTGATTTTAAATTGAAATTCCGTTTTCAATAGTTTGTTTACTGCCACCCTGGACCCGAGTGGTGTTGATTTGATACAAGGTGAAAGTTTCCGCACCCACATGACTGTATAATCGAGCTGTAATAAAACATGGATAGCAAAAAATAACGGAAACGGACATCGATTATATCCCGGAAACGGATAGCCGATTACATCGTGGACAATACAATTGAAGCATGTAAATATTATTCACTTGGCTTTGTATAACTTTAAAGAAAAAACAGCAGCGGATTCTGAGAAATGTTATGAAAATTTGGATGAATTTCGCAATTTTTATTGCATATCGAACAATTATGCCATATCTGTAATGAAAAACTGAGATATTTACGTGATTTATAACTATAATCTTGAGCACAAAAAACTGAAATGCTCGTATATTTATAATAGAAACGGACACTGATTTTAACCGGAAACGGAAGTCAAGTTACTCTCTGCTGTATATTATTTTCTATAAGCCTAATACTAAATCTAATGACGCCGAAACATAAGCATATATTATTCCAGGCATTACAGGTTTAAAAGTACGCTTTAAAGTTTCGAACTCAACTTTATTTGGTCCCGGAGTCATTTATGCGCTACATTTAGCGATAATTGACATTATGGCTCTAATTAGGGTTTAGGGACTCTATCCGCATACGGACTCCTATTAGGTCTACGGACTCTTATTGATTTATACTGAAAATGGGGACCCCATATATTCGGGACAATACAGTATAGGCTTAGCAATAACGTTGCGGTTAATGATTACGTTTCTGAAAGTACATCGGCGTGTTTTGTAAATTTAAAGCTTGTGTTTGCATTGACGAAATGAAATTATTGTTGTCTAATCTGTAACATAAATGTTAAATTTTGCCAAACTAAGCAAATAGTTTTCAAACATCTTTGTGACAATTTTACGATGGTTCGAGTCCACAGGCGGATGCAAAATTTTTTAACGGGGTGCGGGAAATGTTATGAAACACAAAAATTGTAAGGTAGGGACCTTATCACCAAAAAGGTTTCTGAGGGCAAATTGTAAGCAAGAGACCTTACCATTTTATCACAAAAAGTTCTACGCGAAAAAAATGTGTTTTTACAAAAAATATTCTGAGGGAAAATTGTAATGTAGGAACCTTACCGTTTAAAACAAAAATATCTAACGGGGGGGGCGTACGCCCCCCCGCCCCCACTGTGGCTCACGTGTTATCTGTTGAATAACAAACCCTATAAAACTCATTAACATTTCATAAGTCGCTGCCCGCTTTCTCCAAGTGTCCCACATTCAAAGTTAAGGCTTAAGCACTGGTCAAGACTTAGGTTTTAGGAAAACGCTTCAGCAAAAAGGTAGGCTTAGGTAAGGATTTTCCTAATCCGAGAGGCCGTTGTTGGTACGCTGCGGCTCTAACTATAAACACAGCAAGCACAAGGTCGCCAGCTTTGGCCCGTATTTTTAAATGTGTATAGCACCTATCACCAGTTGATCTTGTAACTTTCGAATCAGTGACTGCTGAGGCTCAAAATTTAGCACATATTTCGCATTGCTCTACTCCTGTATTAATTTTCAGTTCAACAACTGCAATAGTTAGTGAGTTTGAAAACCTATTTTTAACTGATGATAGTTGCTATACACATTTGAGAATATGAACCCTTTTTTGAAACTGTTCCTTCGCCTCCGCCCTATGTTCCATGCACACTGATGATGCAACAACATTTTGGTGAAAGTTCAACAGAAAAAATGAACATAAACCATAACAGTGAAAACACTTTTTAGCCAATCATTGTAAGCTTTAAAGAATTGTACGTGGAAATATATTTACAATGAATCGAAACTGAAGCGCATTGCTGTACACCAGGGTGTATCCGGAAATGAAAATTACTGGAGCCACAGCCGGAGAAAAGGGTCAACAGAATTTGCCGACGCCGGAAAAGCCAGTTGTGAGTCAAAATTAGGTAGTTAAAATGATGTTTAATTTGCTAATTTTAGAAATATCTGTAAGGCGTTTTTGCTTTTATGCTTTATTTCTTACTATATGGCTCACTAATTGTTTCGTGGAAATTGTACCAAAAGTTAAAACGAAACGCACCAAACAAATAAATTTTGTAAAACTACTTGCGCAAAATACCACTATCGAAATTTCCGGACACTCCGTCAGATATTCCACTTCAGCTGGTGATCGTTTTTCTCTCAGAACCGGAGCCGAAGCAAAGCCTCCGGTTGAGTAATATAAGCATATTCCTCCTAAGCCTAAACCTTAGCCAAGCAAAATAATAGTCTAAAGCTTAAGGTTTACTCATTTCTATTAATCCCGCAGAAAAACGTTCCGCCTCTGATCTTTATATGGGCCGGATTTCGTTTATATATAGAAAAAGAGTCAGTAAAACCCGTTTAGAAGGTGTTTTGTTAGCGAGCGTAAGCAAGAAACATCAATGTCAACGCTAGGATCCAACAGGTTGTTATTTTAACGCTAAATACAGCTCTGTTCCATTTTGAAATATCAAAATATTCGCACAACAAATTTCCAAAAAAACTATTTCTGAATAGCGAAAGCAACGACTTCGTGATTTTGTATCCTTTATGGTTGCATCGTTAAATTGTTTTGTGTATCTGTACTGTAGTGACCCTAGGAAGAAATGGACTGATATTTATTTGGGCTCTCCAGAGGGTACCCACCCTGTTTTACGGATTATTTTTAACCTGCACTCCTCCGCACTTCGTTTTGTCATGTATCAAAAACTTGAGCGAGAGGAATGTACTTTCAAAAGTTCAAGTATGCTTTATAGATTCGAACTCAATTTTTGGTTTGGTCCTAGGGTTATTTATTCAGTTAGGGATAAATTGACATTTATGGACTCTTAGGGTTGAGGGACTATCCACTGACAGACTTTTATTAGGGATACGAATTTCTATTGATTGGAACTCAAAAAACACGATTTCTTCAAGATAAACGATTGGAAAAGCATAAAAAATACCAGGTTTCACAAAACAACATAACGAAATAAGAATTAACCCAATCTAATCGCTCTAAGAAAATTCACAACTCAGCCGTGCCAATATTTTTACTCGACAAAATTATTACACAATTTTATACACAGAAAAACCAAATATTAGAACAAACAACACAAGCTATATTTAAAAAAAACATCATACACGAATATCCTATTCACTAAAACTGTTAGATTTAAAGACCCATGTGATCAGGGGCGGAACGTTTTTTCTGAGAGACTAGAAAAGAGTAAGCTTAAGCTTTAGACTATTTTTTGCCTGGCTTAGGCTTAGGAATATGCTTATAATACTGTTCTGCCCCAGTTCTCTACATTTACCGATAAAATATATATCGCTAAAAATATTTTCACTGAACGAGCTCTTCAAATTAGGTTACTTCGGTCAAATGGTTTACGAATACAGCGGCCACGTTACTTCAAGGGCCGTCCCGGTTTCTGATGAGACTGTCAAAGAGAATGCTTTAGATTTTAGACATTTTTTGCTTGGGCTTAAAAATACGCTTAATCTACTGTTACGTCTCTAAAAGAAAGATTGGCCAATACAACTACAGCGATAATAACGAGTTAATTATTAACACATTTAACAAGACAGCATATTTTCATGTCAAATTTAAAAAAATTAAATTTAAACACAAATTTGACTATCCACATTAATCTTTTTTCAAATTTTTGAAAAAACATACCGTTTACCGACGGTCTATTAACTACACCTGAATGGTCACGGCCAATGTAAAGAACAGGGGCGGAAGAGTAACATAAGCATATTCCTACGCCTAAGCTTAAACCTAAGTGTAAGAATGAGCATATTCCTAAGCCTAAGCCAAGCAAAAAAATTAGTCTAAAGTTTAAGCTTACTCTTTTATAGTCCTACAGAAAAACGTTCCGTCCCTGATCTTTACTTGGGCATGGGCCATTGTTACTTGTCTCAAAGAAATCATTGCAAAATATATATCATACAAAAATACCTAACAGATCTATAATATATACTCACGGTAACCAGAAAAATAACACCAAGCGATATTTACTCTTTTTGACAAATTTCACATCAACAAACATTTGAACTCGAAGTAGTCCTTGTTTAAACAACTTTAGACTGATCTTGGCAGGTTTCGACAGCTTGGCAGGTTCCCACACCTTGGCAGGTTCCCACACCTTGGCAGGTTTCCACACCTTGGCAGCAGGGTGCAATCGGAATTACAATTTACCGGAACCGGAATTTGAAAATTTTACTGGAACCGGAAAGTGAAAAATGTATTTCACCAAAAATTTCATTTTTTGCTCTATTATTTGTGAAACAACCTTAGTCGAACATAGGTATTTATTTAATTTGTTGTATTTCAGATTTTCGTCGTCGACTGAAGTAAAATCCACCATCAATGGCTTATATTCGGAGTACAAGTGGCTTTCAAAAGATTCTTAAAAATTAGGAAAGTTAAGAAAACTGCCAAATTATAACGCCGGAATTATTAAATCCGGTAAAAATTTACCGGAACCAGAAGGTGAAAAAATGCCGGAACCGGAATTCCGGTTGCACCCTGCTTGGCAGGTTCCCACACCTCGGCAGGTTTCCACACCTTGGCAGGTTTCCACAGCATGGCAGGTTCCCACACCTTGGGAGTAGGGAACGACCGGATCCAAAATTTTGCATTTACCGGATCCGAATCCGGATCTTAAAATTCAGATCCGGATCCGGATCTTACTAGCTGGATAATTTTTCAATACCTAACGTATATAAAATATAAAAAGTTCAACTGATTGTTTCGCAAAATTAGTCAACAAAACTTACAGCAACTAAAAAAAGAAGTCTTTAAAATCTTTATGTTTGTTCTTCTTTCGCAAGAACACCGGTGTTCACGTGGATGTCATTAACCTGACATTCCAACAAAGCATTAATGCTCACACAGTGCTTATTAGATTACGTACGCATAGTTGAAATAGATACACCAATTTTGGTATGTTTTTGTTTGTATATCAAATTTCGGATCCGGAGTTCCGGTAGTTTATTTTACCGGATCCGGATCTTAAAAATTGCAGAGATCCGGCCGGGATCCGGATTTCGGATCCGGTCGATCCCTACTTGGGAGGTTTCCACACCTTGGCTAACTCGATCACAAAACAGGGTGTGTAGAATATTGTGCAAGTCATTAATAACGCCCCCTCATCTCATTTTTTCAATATTTAATTTTATTTGGTACATACTCATCCTTCCGAACGGCGGATCGGTAATCCGTGCGTCATGGGTTCGTGCCCCACCACATCCGCAGCAAAATTTTTTATAAAGGCTCTATATGGTACTACTTAACTTTTACAATAACTAAAAATTCTAAATTTGTAAGCCATTTTCGAACTGGGTCCATGTAAAAATCAGGAACGGAACGTTTTTCTGTGGACTGCAATACAGTAAACTTACGTTTTAGACTACTTTTTTGCTTAGGCGCTTACGTTTAGGATTAATAATATGCTTATTCCCAGCAAATAATATCTGTGTACAATAAAAATAGTAGTATGTATACCTATCTACGCAAACTGAGGCAGATGCTTAATTTCCACAGCTTCAGTAACACCTAAGCATACTACACAATCTATCATAATATAAAACACAAGTTTAAGTTTTACAATCACTCGAATAAACACAATCTCAACACATAAATCGAAATCTCGACCAAACATTTCCATCGATACAACCAAAATTAAGTCCTCCTAGGCGTTTTATGAGGCGTTCGGTCATCCATAGATTCACGTTTAGCCTACAATTTTCCAAATTTGATCTATACATATTATTCGACCAGCGAACGCCTTGTTATGATCCGATTGAAGCTATAGAAACTGTGATACACAACTACAAAAAACCCACCATATTTCTAGCGAATTTCAAGTACTATTGTCGACACCAAAGTTGTCGACACCGAATATTTCAATAATCACGTCCGAGAATGCAAAACAATACATAACTGCAAACAAAAATAACGACAACTTCAAGTGTGTATTTAACTCAAATTTCCTTGGATACTAAATTGTACGTTATACGCACCATAAAAGCCAGCATTGTTATTAACACCATAACCTTACTTTTTCTCAGATTCTATTCTCAAACTATATTTAGCACCTATCGCCAGTTGGCCGATCCTGAAATACCGCATTTAAGTGCATAATTAGTACTAAATGAAATAGAATACTTCAAATTTTAAACTTTCGTTATCCTATTACATCTCAACGGTTCTATGTACTTAAACTTTTTAAAACACCCCAACATAGTAAAAATTAGTTACTCTTTATTTTAGGATCATAAGCATAATCTTAAGTAAATACTTAATTTAAGCAAAACAACCCGTCCGTTTAGAGACAGTGCGATACGAAGGCAATGTTTTTTACTTTCTGTCACACCAGCAACGCGCATCGATCTAATGGTTAGTGTGATTTCTATCCAGGTCAAATAATTTTAGCTAGCTAAGTATTTAACTTAAGTACTTGCGTATGCCTTTAGAAATGGGCAATCAATTAGGTAGTTACTTAGCAGCAGGTTATTCAAATAAGTGTAATCAACCATACTTTCAAAGAATTTTGAACAACTGCCCAGTGCTCATCCGAATTAAAAACGCCTTTATCCAAAAAGTGTCATTTTCGCCCTATATAACCATGACGCAATATTTTAACCAAAAATTTTTTTAAACAAGATCAATTTCCTACCATTTCCATCTTGCCGTTTGCCTCGCGTACCCTTCCACAGCAAAAACCTCCAAAACCATTCCATCCACGCTTGATCAATTATTCGCTATTCTCTAACTGAAATCGTATCGTCCCCGGCTGCCAAGCTGCCTGTCCCGAAGCTCCACTGACTGCTGGCTTCGCTGATACAGTGGTAGGTTTTTTCAATTTCACTTTTGTATGCTTCTGGCGTGCAGGTTGTTCTTTCGATCCTTGAAATTCGTTCGCAGGGGATTGGCTACCATCCCCGCTCGCTGCTACAGGACTCTGCGACCCAGATAATTCCGCTAAATCTGACGGCTGCCTGAACAACGATCCTTTATGATAGTCGCTCCATCGACGTCGTTTTCTTTTTGCATCGGCGTCCATCTGTTTATCACCAGTGCTTTCTCTACCCACACTCTGTTCTGCTGCACCTTCGTTAAGCTTGCCTCCCTTTACCTCCGCAACAATTGCACTGGAAGATTGTTGACCCGAATCAGCAACTGAGTCTTTCAGCTCAACTTTACCCACAATATCGCCTTTCCCATTAACCGTTTCAATAATTTCACCAAGTTCAACTGCGCTTGAGTCACAATCTTTCTCAATTGACGCCAACTTTGCCTGTTTCGACTGCTCGGGTACAATATCGGCATTCGCCTTTGACGTCACGTTTTGCTCCCTGTCTTCTGCCGTACATTCCGCAGACTCTGGTGGGGTTTCAACGAGTTGACATACTGTCCCGGCTAAATTTGATGTATCGCTAAAGTACAAAATGATATTCGACGTATGCCAATGCAAAAGTTAGCATACAAATTAAATTTTTCAAGCTTGCACGCATACAAACCTTTGCTAACGCCTTAAAACAGAGTGGATGCTCATTTATATTAGTTTTCTTCAATACAACCAATAGTGCCGGAACACTAAAATACGTAGTTAACATGGCGTTAAGTCTACGTACGCATGCCTGCTATAAGTTCTAACTTAACCTTAGCAAACTTTGTTTGTCAAAAAACTGCCATAAAAATATATAAATAAAATCTTGATTTCATTTCAATTTTACGTATATATACATATATACACATTGGAACATTGTTACAACGTTAGGTAAACAACTTTGCGTCAAATTTCGAAATATGTAACCTATAGTTTCATTCACAACGACCCACGGACACTAACGAACCGCTACAAATAAACAGACTGCTAAACGGTAAATGATCCAACTTTTCACGAAATATACGATTTACCACGGCGCTCTTATTGTCTTTCTGAACCGACCATTACCGTGCGGCATCGTACGTCAATTACTGCGCAAAGCCTGTTTGCAGTTAACGTACGACGTCGCACGGTGACCAACCGCGCCGAATACAAAAAGTATACTGATACTTTATAGTGTAAAAGCAAAACCTTACTCACCTAGAACACATTCCCATATCCGCACTATCGAAAACTTCGTTTCGCTCTGTCCCTTCGTTGTCATTTAATTCTCGCTGAATGCGTTTTTCGCTGCCCGCCTCACTTCCGCTTGCGTAATTGTCTCTCTTGTTTGCGTCATTCATTGATTTTTCGCGATCCTCCGAAAGACCAATATCATCGTATTTCAAACGGTTGTCGCTTAATGAATTAATTCCTCTACCGTCGCGACCAAACCTCTCACCATAGCTGATACTCTCATCGACTTTTTGTTTAACATCTTTTGATTTTGGCGGCTTTTTATGTTTCGACTTACTTGTATTGCCGCGATCCACTCCAGCCTCATCACTTAAGCCAGTCTTACGGCGATTCTTTTTGCTTTCAAATTCACCAGACACTCGACTTGAAACTTGTTCCTTCTGCTTTAACTTTTGTTCTTGATGGCGTTCAGTCACATCAATACGTTTCTTTTTTTCCGGCGGCGAACGATCCTCATCTTGTGTTTGTAGTTGCTGTTTAGGAGTCGCCACAAACTCAGTCATCGAAAGACACTGAGATTTCGCCGGACCGCACTCGCTCTCCCCAGACGTCGCCGCCAACCGACTCACTACTAATTCATTTTCATCCCTCAACTCAACGCGTCGAACAGTTTTCAGCACTCCATCATGTGTTCTTGTATCGCCCGACTGCTCCCAACCCTCCTCCTGTTGATATTTTTTGTAATCACTATTAGGGCTGGTAAATTCCGCGTCACTTTCATCTCGTTTCCGGTGGCGTCGCCGTTTCTTATCAACTTTCGCCGCTGTTTGCTTCCCATGACCTCGTTTTCCTTTTTTCACTTTCCACCGAATCTCATCGTCTACGTCCCTATCATCGCCCTTCAAGCGCCTATTCAACTTTTTAGCCGTTCGTTTCTTTTTCGCTTGTGGCTTGAATCGTTCATGCACCGGCAATGTTGGATAATCGTCACGATCTGTCGCGTTGACTATGACTCGATCATCAACGTTGTCAATCACTTGATCTCCTGCCTGGTTGACGGACGTGGTCGACGGTCCTTGTTCTTCGTTCCCACACTCATCGTTCAATGAATCAATCCGGTGGCTCGAAAATTCATGTTCGGATGACAGTTTCTCACCGATACTCCCATTATCACCATCATCGCTTCCTCCATCCAGGCGTCGCCTCATTTCTTCGTCTTTCTGGCGTCGCCATCGTTCCATACTAATATCTTCGGGCGTCGAGTTCCTCGACGTCTTGATAGCTTTGACATCGATCGATCGATGTAATCCCGTCGCCTGGTAGCCACCCGCAGTAACTACAGGGGAATCTTTCCTCGGGTCTGACCGTCGTCGTTGTCGCTTTCGACTATCGCCAGACTTGCCACGCCATCTGTGGTCTCGACTGTCGTCTCCAGATTCTACTCTGCCGGCTCCGTCAACGTCGCCAGACTCGCGTAGTCGCCTGCCATCACGATCGCCACCACCAGACTCGTCCCGACGTTTACGACTCTGCCGTCGATCACCAAAGCGATCGTTGTCACGTGATCGACGCCGCTTCAGCTCATCAGCCACGTGGCGTCGATGCTCACGTGAAGATCGTTTCGACCGACCATCACCGCCGTCGCGATAATCGCGCCGATCACGATCAACACGAGATCGTGACGACGGTGACTTACGAGATCGGCGGCTCGCATCTCGACCGTCGTCATAACGACGCTTTTGCGAATCGTTACGCGGCGATCTCGACCGTCTCGTCCCTGTCAACGTTTGGTCGTTGAAGCCGTCGTCGCGAAGGTAGTCGCTATTCGACACTGGGAGCCGAGATGGATGTTCTTCAGTCGATTTGTCGAATACTTCGTCCTTTTCAACGCTATCTTGATGTGCGTCGTCTCGTTTTTTAAAAGACTTTTTCTTGCCACTCGACGACGATTTTGATAACTTTTTCTTCTTCTCGCGTTTCAGTTTCTGCTTGTCGACGCGATCTTTTCGCGATTGTGGTTCTGTGTTTATCCTGGTCCCACTAGGTGTCACCCTATCCGAAACCTGATCGACACTAACATCAGCAGTAGCTTTTTCATCGACTGCTTGCTGGACTTTCCATATTCCGGCAAACTCATCGTCTCCCGTAACGTTCAATTCCAACTCAACGCTTCCGTTAGCAATTTCTTTCTCGTTCTCAGTCTCTTTAGCTAAATCCGGTGTAGTAGTAACAGCCATCTGTTGATCTTGGTCAGTTTCAGCGTTGCAGCTTCCAAAAGAATCTAGCTCACCTGCATCGGGCTGTTTCTCATAATCAGCGATAGCTTTTGAACCAGTCTTCGTAGTTTGCTGGGCAGCCAGTCCACCACTGAGTTCAACTTCCTCAAACGGCGCTTCAGATTTGTCAAGATTTCCCATAGCTTCATTTGACACCATCTCCTCCGGTGGTAGGCTTCTATTTTGAATCACCCCCTTGGTTTCAAAATCCAATAATGCTTCCTGATCGCTATCGTCATCCAAATCGACACTTAACACCGCCGCATGCTCTACCTTCGTAACAACAGCTTTTAATTCTGTTTGATTTAATTCATTTCCAGTCGCAGCGCCCTGCAATATTTCAATTTTTTGGTCAGCCTCATGCTCAGCATGCGTTCCCGTAACCCGTTGGGCCATTTGTGGTGTCGGAGTCGGGCATAGCATTTGCAAAATGACATCTTTCGATAATTTCGGAACATTAGATGGCAGCTGTGTTGGAATTGCTCGTCGCAGCTCACTTATGTCTTCATCTTCTGGAATCGTAGGCTGTGGTTGATGCTCAGCGGCGGAAGTTTGTGTTGAATTTTGTCCATCTGGCCCTTCAAAACCAAACCCCTCTCCGTTTGGTTCAGGCTGTTCCTCTCCGACTAGATCAGACTGTCCCTCTCCGACTAGCTCAGACTGTCCCTCACCGACGTTTGACCCAACTACAGCTCCTTGATTCGCAAGCGCATTTTCTTCAATTCGGCTCAACTCAACTCCTAGGGACCCAGTTGACGATCGCTGTGCATAGGCAGACTCAACTACTCCTGCCACGCCCTCTGTCTCCCAAGTATGCCCCAGCGCTTCGAACAGGTTTGTATCGAGATCACGTTCAAACTCCTTATCACTACAGGCATCAGCATTTCGGCTAGCCCCTTCATCAAGTGGTATCGATACCAACGCTGGATTAAACGGTACATCGAACTCACTAGTATCCATACCACTTGTCAAGGTTGGCACAAACGTACGCGTATGCCTTGGACCAGACGTGGCTTCAGGCATCATTCCTGGTGCTCCAGTGAACAACAACGGGCCACCAAAATCCACACGAGAATTGGTGACTAAGATTTGAATCGCCCGCCCAGTCTGCGGTTCTTTACCCTCAGGCGGTAAATTCGTATCGGACAGAGAACCGCAGGCGCCATTTTCGGCTGCTGTTTGCAGCGAAATGTCATTTCTTGTCCTTCGAGAACTATCGCCACTATATCTAATTTGCCCGACGTCACCAGTTAGGTCTCCTGTTTCACCAAAACTACGTTCTAGCTGTGGCGATGCTGATTTCTGCCGAAGTACAGTCCTATTTTCAACAAAATCAGTTTCTAGATCACCACTTGACAGTCGGTAGGTGCTTCCTAGCCCTAAATTCTCATGTAACGCAGTACCTTCACTCCAATCGCATCGTTGCGTAGAAATAAGTTCTCTAGAAATCACCGCCATATCTTTTCCAGTATTATTCGCTGAAGCGACCAAACTTTCCTCAGTTTGGGACCTGTCTCGTCCATGGTTTAGCTCCTCTGCTACCGTTACTTTGTCTAATTCTGTAGCCGAAGACGATTCTTGATCACCACTACGCCTTTTGTGCCTTGTATCTTTCTGTTCATCAATACCCGAGTCACGTGTAAACTCAACAGTTCTATCTGTACCAGTACGCCGATGCTTCGACTTAGTTTTCTTTGGTGACGCGACACTTTTTTTACTCGCGAAAGACGTTCCATGCCGAGAAGCCTTTCTATTTTCGTCCGATTTGAATGTTTGAGAGCCACTAGATACCGCGGATTTCCGTCGTTTTCGTTTCACTTGAGGCTCATTTCTCGATTGTCCCCGGCATTGATCATCATTGTCATTTTTCCTTGATCCCTTCGAACCTTTACTGCCTGGGTTTGCGTCAGTTGTCTGCCGACTTTTCTTTTGCCGTTTCGATTTTGCCAAACGTTTGCCCGATAGCTCTGGCGTAGGTCGACGTAAGCTAGTATCTTCGACGCCATCAGCTTCGCTTTCATCGCTTCCACCATGACGGTTTCGATTTCCTTCATCGTCGGCGTTCCCTTCAATCTCTATAGCAGTCGCTTCTCTCTGGTCGCCGCCGCGATGCTTCCCGTCACGTCCTCTATTTTCTAGCTCCCATTCCCTCGAAGACGTGATCGATTTCTCAACATTGCCCATATCTACTCGCCTTCTTCTACCCCGGTTACTCATAGATTCTTCGCTACTACGACCATCAGCGCTATAATCAAGCTCGTTCGATCCATGACGGGCTTCACCGTGAAGATTGCGTCCGCCACGACGGCGACGTCTCGAATCATTCTCAACTCTTGGATCGTCGGCGTGGCCTCTCCGTGAAATCGCCGCCGGTTCGTCACCAGACGCATCACAAGACTCACCACCGGCAAGCGGCGGCCGCGGTCGACTACGGCGGTTTTCATCGTCGTTGCCGGTCAACGACCGTCTTCGCGACAGTGATGCTTCTGGCGACGACGAATAGGATGACCGTCGTTGTCTAGATACCGATCGTCCAGAGAGCGACCGTCTAGTCGAGCTCACTATCGTATCACCGGTGGCGATTGCACCATCGATCCAATACGATGACCGTCGACTACGATGAAGTTGCCGACGGTCGTCATAATCGGTTCGATTTGTATCCACTGCGCGAACGTACTCACGGCGACGACGTTCTGTTGTCGGAGGATGCGGCGACAGGGAACCGACGTGCGGCGGGTGACGGTAGGCACTACCGGTCGAGTTGCCGCTAACTGCCGTTACCTGGGCTGGAAGATACTGTTGTTGTGGGGCTCCTGAATGATGTAACGCCCCAGTCGTATGCGGCGATGGGCCTTGTACAGTAAACATCATATGCGGTGGTGGTGGGGGTTGATGAGGGTGGCCGAGCGAATTCAAATCAGGCGGAGCAGGGTACGCAGTATCACTGGTGGTATAGTACGACGTTTGAGTATGTATCACCGACGGTCGCATACTCGCGACAGACGGTTGTGGTGGCCCAGGAGCTTGAGGTTGGTGTTCGGATCCACTTATACCAGCTACACCTGGATGCAGCGACCGATACGTCGTTGTTGCCGGTGCAGTAGGAGAGAATCCAGTCTCGCCAAGTCCGCGACGGCGACTATACCGGCTGGCCATATCATACTCGTCACGCAACGGTCCATATTTGTCACGATTGCCCACGTTATGATCTTCTGAATTCAAATATCTTTGGTGGTGTTTTGACCGATACTCTTGATACTTAGCTCCGTGAGCACTTCTGTTGCCTCTATACTGATCATCATGACTTCGCTGTTGGTGATGGCTACGGCTCGCCGAATAGTTTGCGCCCAAGTCGCGAGGGTGGCGGCTCCCTCCGTCACCGTATTTATAATACTTTCCATCATCATATTGCTTACTACTACCTTTCCCATATCCCCCCACACGACTATACCGATTATTGCCGTGTGAGGGTGACATCGCCTGTCGACGATTACCATGACCAAGGCCTGGATCCCGTCTAGAAACATTGTGCTCCCCTCGTTCTAGGCTACTGCTATAACCGTCATTATAATATCGATACTCACTCTTCCGATGCTGCCGCTCTCCACGTCTTCCCGTTCTTTCTTCCTGATGGAAACTACCCGCTTGAGAATAGCGATGTTGTTTTGAGCTCCGTGACCGATCCCAGTGGCTAGCTCCAGGGCTGATTTGACTTACACCAGATACATCGGTACGGCGAGCATTTCGTTCATGGCGACTATGACGTGATTGGCTCTTGATGACGTCATCGTAACAATGTGAATTATACGCCTCTGGTGGCATTTTGCGGTGTTTTGTTGTTTGGCGGCCACGTGTCGGAGAACGATAATACGATGTTCCATAATCTCTACAACGGAATACATATTATGAATATGCAAATAAATTTTATAAAAAATAACCTAAATATGAGTTGCTACAACGGCAATAACCGATAAAATAACATACAAATATTAATGTTACGCGCTCGTAAATCACAAAACATCCATTCATCTATTCGAAAAAATGGTTAATATGATTAACTTTTTGGAACTTAGCACTGTTTTGTTTAATTTCTTCAACCCTACAACAAACCGGTACATAACACTCTAAATTTCCGCGTAAGGCTAGTCCTCCAATCGGTTAAATACACAGCTCATCTAAAAATGGTACTCGCCTCATGCAAAACCTGTTACACATCCGACTCCAGATATTACATACCATCCTGTAGTACACTGGCCATTGCCTTGCGACAACTTACGTTCCCGACTGGCTATCAGATCGATACGCTGCAGGAGATACTCGTCTTCGTGCGCTATCGTTCTTGCGATGCCTTGTCTCACCCTGGCGGTTAGGGGTAAGCGACCTCGACGACCCAGATCGCGACAGCGGTGAAGACGGTCCATCACTCAACGAATCAGCATCGTCGTTCGCAGAGAAAGACGACCCCGAAGCTGTTGATGACGACCCGCCACTGTCAGACGAGCGTGATCCCGGCGACTCTGAACGATTTCGCGTCTGAGTCAACGATTTTGCGGTGGTTTGGGCTACTGTCAGACCAGACGGTGGCGACACAACTACACCAGCAGGTTGGTCAGCTGTTACTCGAACAGCGACCACCCCTGGTGGCTGGTTTGCCTCAGAACCGCCAAGCGAGACGGCGGCAGCGGAAGCTGTTGTTTCGCTTGCGCGTCCTTTATCTTTGCGTTGAACCATATCTTGAAAATCGTCGTACGCAATGCGCCGTGCTGGAGTTTTTTGCATCAGCCTTCTGAAACAAAATCAATACTAATGAAGTGCTGCAGTAAAATTTATCGAAAGAGTCAAAACATTGTTACCCAAACAACCGACTACTGTCTGTGGCTTAACGGTTCGAAAATTTTTTAACTAAAAATAGTACAGTTTTAACGAAAATACCGAAACCTCAACAAGTAATTGAATGTTTAATACACAGATCAAAGGTGCTAATACCCCACTTACATCTCAACACGTCCATTCACACTACTTAACTTCACCAAAAATTCAACAAGGGAACTCGTAATAACATATTAGTTGTTCTCCTAAATCAAATACTCTCTTTCATACAAATACTACGCACTACACTCAGCCGTACAGACCGAACCTAACAGCAGGGTTCACGCTGTTTTCTAATATGACTTCCCTTGAACAAAAATGATTTTCCCTGTTTTTCGTTGCCTACAATAGGGTGAAAACCGTAGTAAAAGTCTCCACATAAGTGTGCACGTGCACAATTTTGATACTTAATCCGTAACAAAAGTGCGCTCTAACAACTAAGAACCCAATAACCGTGTAGTGGACTGCTCGTAATTATTGCGCAACTATGAAATTTCATAACTTCACAGAAAAAAATTATTCATCAGGCATCACTTCTACTTCAACAATACAGTCATACATTTGCTGAATCCTCGACTTCTGGTCTCGGTTCCAAACCAGCTAGACTCAAAAAAGCGAGACCGAGACCTGCCAAATAACAAGACTTACCGAGACCGAGACTCACGTCCCTGGTAGCATGAGAACTGTGAATAGAAAACTTACTCAGACTGAATAAGGTCGTTTTTGGCTTTATAAAATTCTTCTTCGGACAACGGCGCTAGAGGTGGGCTAGGCCCGCCGGGCGCTGTCATTGACGCTGTCTGGGGTGCACCATCTAGTGGTAGTCTACCAATCCCAGGACGACCTTCAGACTGCTGTTGGCTTTGAACTAACGGTGGCGGGGGTCGAATCAAGTTAGCTGTTGCTGGCGCCGCTCTCTGATGTGATGTTCCAGGGGGTAATATCGTTTGTAGTTGCGCTGGAGGAAGCTGTGCAACTGCAACATTTGCGGGTATGTTCGCTGCCGAGCCAACAGAACTAGAACACGCGGATGCGCTGGCAGAAAGTGCGACTTGAACAACAGACGGTATGCCACCAGTTTGAATTGATTGAATAGGGGCTGCGGATGGGGGAGGGTGATTGATCGGTACTATAGTTACAGTCGAAGCTTGAACAGCGCCTCCCGGGCCAGGTGGGATGCTTGCAGCGTGTGAGCCTGAGGGTATACCACCGCCGGCAGATGGAACTTCCATGACAACTAAATGGCCAGGTTGATGCTGATGTTGGTGAGTTTGTCTCGCAGGTGCCAATATCACACCAGGTGGAGGCGGATGCGTAATGCTACAAAATTTAATAGATGTCAAAAACGAATTAACTTGTTAAACACACAGCTTCAAAAATGCGTTATATACAACTTGAAGTTATGCTACTAAACCCCAATAAAAAGGTTTCTAGATCCAATTTATGCCAGTATAGTTGAGCAAACTGTTTTCTAGGACATAATAAATTTTGTACGTATCCTATCTGTTTCATATTTTATTCATCGTTCATTCCATGCAATATATATAAGAAAGGTGCTATGAGAACTGTTATAAGCCGCGGTTGTTATAAAATACGATTTCGATTCCGGTTATATTTGCAATCGAAATCGGACCTGAATTCCAACCGTAATCGGAATTACGTTTGGACGTTGGTGCTGTGTGACATTTGGGGTTCGAATTCTATATATTACCTTGGTGGTGGTCGATGCATTGGTGACACAACAGCAACCTGTGGAATGGTCGTTATACCCGGCGGCAACAATGGCGCCTGGATCCGTGGCTGAGCAGTAGGAGGCAACGACGGAGCGGCGGCGCCGGTCACAATTTGTTCGCTCCCGGTCGACTGCGGTTCAGAATTAACCCCAGCAGGTGCGATACTAAGGTGTTCAATTTGATGCTGCACAGCAGTTGAACTATTTGCGATACGCAACACAGATTCGTTACCAGCTAATTCTTGTACTTTTCTGAAATTTTAAACCATTCTAAGCGATGTTTCGCAAATTCATTCTATTGAATCAAGTTAGGATTGTGTATCAATTAAACCACGGGTGACATTCAGCATACTCAATCCCTTTATACCGTTTGTTGCAGCATGCGTGGTTATAAATATTTGAATGTCGAAAATTTTCACTTGCAAAATTTAATACAGCACCTTTCAAATTATACTTCCAAGTCACCAGTGTAGAACTAACGAACACTAAAACAGAACGCTCGCAAAAGAAAAGCAAATATTGGTAAAAAATAGCTTAATGAAAAGATTGTATGGCGGCGTAGCTTAGTGGTTAGAACAGCGGACAGTTCATCCACAAGTCATGGATTCGAGGGTTCAATGGTATTGATCACCTTTGAATTACAAGAAAAAAAGTTGCGAAATCATTTAACCAACTTTTGTTTTGGCTTAAACTTATCATAAATTTGACAATACAATGAAGATCAA
Source organism: Enoplolaimus lenunculus (assembly GCA_030248215.1). Classification (NCBI taxonomy): domain Eukaryota; kingdom Metazoa; phylum Nematoda; class Enoplea; order Enoplida; family Thoracostomopsidae; genus Enoplolaimus; species Enoplolaimus lenunculus. The sequence goes on along the minus strand of JASANG010001517.1, from coordinate 8,464 downwards.
TTTTCTAAAGGTATTTATAAAAATTTCTATTGCAATCACATACTGAATATCCTTCTTTGCCGTAGGACTGAGTTGTTGTTTTGTACCGGTAGAATGAACCTGAAAGAGATAACAAATCCAACGTCATGCGGACAATGCTTAGCAGTGTCGTGATTAGTGCACCCCATGCTTCGCAATTGGAGAGGGAGCCCTTACACTCTGTGGGCTCCTAACAAAATTTAGAAAGAGAATTTTTGCTTTAAACCTTTAATTTGTTCTTTAATACTTAAATTGTCTTTCCGTCGCTGACACTTGCGAACATAATAGTGATGTGTTTATCTGAAAACTTTCAACTTTTTCTGATTTAGGCGGCCCCTCAACCACCATGATTTTCGGGGGCATCAAGCATTTGGCTTGGCAATGGCACGCCACGGTTGCTTTGTCATAAAATGACGTTTCTAAGCAAATAATACAACTTTAGGAACATTCAATAGAATAGGAATATTGGAAAAAATAATATATTTAAAAGTTTGAGAAAACTACGCCCAAACTACGCATGTTAAGCGGACTATTACCGTATTCTCAAATGCGTTATAACAACTATAACAAGTTAGTGATAGAGCGAAATAAACGCGAAAAATGTGATGAATTTTTAATCTCAGCATTCAGTGGTTCGAACCCTATAACGTCTATCACAATTCACTGGTTCGAAAGCTACAAGGCCTATCCCTAATTGGCGATAACTGCTATGCACATTTGAAAGCAAGGACCCAACTTTAGATTACTGTATCACAATTATATTACTAAAACCGACTGGCTTGCCTTGTTCATTTCAGTTGGCTGCATGAACGCTAATACATTTGGCGGCGGCTTCAGTACGCCAGTAGACATCGTATCGGAGCTTCTAAAACGAACATCACAACACAACTACAATCAAGCAAATAAATTAAAATTATTATCTGTTTAACATAGTCAAGATGCGTTTCCCATACTGTTCTTCAAAACAAATCAAATTTAGAAACTTAAAACGGAATCTCAGTCAATTCTGCCAAAAAACAATCACTTGGCATGCTTGAAAAAATTGGCTATCAGCAGGAAACTGCAACTTAAAGATTTTTACATCTGTATTCCAACACACCACTAAGCACAATGCATTTTCTTGCGATCCCTACGTTAGTAGAAAATGAAAGCCAGTTTTGCTTAGTTACAGCTAAAAATTTTGCAAAGGGGGCTTGAAATGAAACTTAAAGCCACAAGTTGTATTGCAAAATTTTCGCTACAAAAATTAGCAAGTAGAAATGGTGCTTTAGTGGTGTTTTATTAAATTAATTTTTCATTCCCTTACTCTTTCGATAACCGCCGCTGTGTAGACTGCTCAGTGGTTCCGGTTTGTAGCTTCCGTTTGACATGAGCGTATCCGGATTTGTTCAGGAAATTCTTGACAGCATCGCGTAGTTGTTTATTAGCGACCAGACTATTTGGTGACTGATCGTCTTCGCCACAGTTTGGACATTCGTGTCGATCGGACTCTTAAACAAAAATGATGGCTATATGTTCCGCGCAGACACCGTCCATTCCGGGTGGCCAGGTTCCAGTTCCGGTTTCATGATTACAAACCGGAACTAAAACTTTCGTTTGGCCGCTTTCTGTCTGCGTCCCCGTTTTGTGAAATAGCAAATTTAACCTGACATCGTTCTGCGAAAAACCTACCTTAACCTGACACTTCTGTTATTACTCGGGCGGAACATAATTATGCTTTGCCATTTTTATATGATGTAAATAAGGTTTCATGCTGAGAACATTTTTATCATAAATAAAAGTTAATACCCTCAACAACAGGAAACGTTAAATGAAGCTTCATAAAAGTTCCGGTTTATAAGGCTCCCTTCTGTTATTACTCGGGCGGAACATAATTATGCTTTGCCATTTTTATATGATGTAAATAAAGTTTCATGCTGAGAACCTTTTTATCATAAATAAAAGTTAATACCCTCAACAACAGGAAACGTTAAACGAAGCTTCATAAAAGTTCCGGTTTATCAGGCTCCGGCAGGGTGCCAAGTATTTCCGATCCGAAGCAAGTTCCGATTCCGATTGCATAGCCTACCGGAATCGGAAATTTGACATAATTTTAATCCTACTTGCTGTGATATGTTGCGCAAAAATTCTGTATCATTTATCTATTAAATTACTCTCGATGAGTTAAATTATTAAAAGTTGATTGCAGTTTAGCTTTACAAAGCCAAAACATCATCGCCAATTTGTTAATGTAACGTTTTTAAAATTGTTGCCGACCAACAGACACCCTAAATCAATATTATTTTTGTTAATACAAATTATCCGTTCAGTCACGAAATTTCTAGTTCTGATTACGATTTCACTATCAATTTGCCGTTCCGATTTCGATATAATCCTCGCTTTGCACCCTGGGTTCCGGTTCCGGTTTGAAAACACGTTCCAGATCAACCCAGCTTCTGCTTACAGATGATAGTAGCAATATAGATAGTTATTATATGTAATTATTAATTATTTGAATTCCAAGTTCTTCAAATTAGGGATTTTCTCAGACTTTTTAAGTTTTCAGCATTTTGAAGAACTGGGAAAGCATTCAAATATTAGTTGGACACTTTTAGCCAGTGCAGCGACTCATTAACCAAAATAAGTTATCCAAAACAAAAATACAACTACCCGGTTCATTCTGTATATAAATAAATGTCTTACACGTTTCGTCGTAACCCTGTCTCCCTATTTGTCGGGGTGACAAAGAGTCACAGGATTCCATAGAATTTCCATGGTATGGTATTAGCAACCCTCGCTAGAAAAAGTAGTGGATAATAATCCGTACACAAGGGTATGGAACTTTTGTGTTCTGTGCACAAAAGAATGTACCCAGCACACATGAATATTCAGAAGGGATACAATTTGTGTACACGGTAATAGTCTACGACAATGCGCCAGTTACACTTTAAAACTGTTGCGATATATTTTATTGAACTGAATGCGAGATTGACAACGCAAAATGAAGAGGATTGACAAAACCGCAACGTGTGCTGATACATCTTGCACCATGCAATAGTTGTAAGTTGCGTACTCTTGTCCCAGAGTTATTATCTACTTTTGTTACTACTAACCCAACAACTTTTCTCGGATACACTCGTCGCAGAATGAAAATCCACAACACGGAATAACAACCGCATCTCTGAGTAAGTTTTCACAAATTGTACATTTGAGCTCAGGTGGAACATCGACTTTTGGTATCGTTGGCGGTTTGACAGCAGGCTCAGGTGTATCATCATCGACAAACGGAGTTCGTTCAACTTTTCCAGCCAGCATTGCTTGCCTAGAAACCGATCGTTCAAAGTTTCAAATTCAAACTAAAAGACGCTTAATTTTTTCAGTAAATTTAACCAAGGAAGGATACAACCTAAATTCCGGTTGTACGTCTTAGCTGTTACGTTCCACAACAACCTGATTCCGGCATGAGGTTCTGTTTACATTCCTTTAATGGCCTAAAATGTTGTTGTTGATGTTGTTGGTGTTGTTATTATTGTTGTTGTTATTGTTGCCAAAACAATTTCATAGTATATACGAATTAGGGAGGCCCTATACTTATTGAAAATTTTTGTTGTCATCCGTCGACGTGCGTTACCGTGTGGTATGGTACGCGAATATCTTACGTATGATACCGCACGGCATTGTGACGGACGGCGATTTACAGATGCCAGACGGTACTGCACAAAAAGTATAGCGCCATTCTTATGAACCACAAATTATAGCACTCACTTATGCATAATCGAACAAACAATCTGACCACTGCCGGTAATCATAGCTTGCGGATCTTCTGCTGTTGTTTCCATCAATTCGTGTCTCGGTATGCCCGTAGATCTTTTAATGTCTGCCTAGAACAACAAGAAAGCCTATAAAATAAGGCAACACAAAACAATGCGAAGCACGCCAATGGCAAATTCAAAATTCAAAATTAAAAACGCTACCCATAATAAAATACCAAATTTAAAGTTCAAACTAAAACGTGATACTGACAGTAGCAGTTCATTGCGAAAACAGCATAATATGCTGGTTAAATTCACTTTAACAAAGCATGATATATAAAGTTAAAGACTCACTTTTGGACAATTAATAATCCAATGCCCGCCTTGGTTGCATTTATTGCAAACATACGTCGGCGGGGGAGCTCCTGTCATTATTCGGCTTCTTTTATACCTAAAATAAACTGGCAGTAAATAAATAGAACAGTACTAAATCAAGTTCGTGGTTTCACAATTAATTGTTGTTCCGAAAGCAATTCCGATTAAACTTAAACTATAAACTTTTAATTACCTAGACCATCTATATTCTTTTTGGTGGTGATAAAAAGTACGAAACCACATTTAAAAACGTTGCACGAATAAACAGATTTACAGAATCATTTCACATAAATGCTATAAAAACAAGCATTAATATTCAACACCAATTTCTTCATTGTTTTCACCTTTACTGAATAAATAAATACTCATACCTGATTGACTTTAGAACTTAATTGCTACTGTTTGACAAACTGTACAATGTCTAATATTTCCAAAATGACTAATAATGTGATGCAAGATATTGATTCATGTATGTATGTAATGTACGTTTTTTTATTACTGATATCAAATACAAGGCAAACGCCACACAGATAAGCTCAAGAAATGCTCCCAGAATTGACCGTCATATTTGTGAGGCAAAGCATATTGGTGCCATGGCGTCGTTTTGATGTTAGCATGCTTACTTAGCTGGATCATAATCCATCGTGGACTCTCGCATAACCACGGCAATCTTGTCATCTTCAGTTGCGTTCGGATCTCGGGTGATATTCACAGCATCGCCCAGTATTTCAGCTTTGGCTTGCGTCTGTAAAAGTTCACAAGTTAATTCTGCGATGATAGCTATTCCTAAATCAAATCTTGAGCGAATTTTGAAAACAACTTACGTACACAAATTTAAATTCGACGACGGCCCCATCCATTTCAATGTTTTACCCAACAAGTTTGGGGAGTACGGACCGGGAGACCTTAACTGCATACGCCAATGCATGTGCATAGCGTATATAAACAAACAAGATCATGTTTATATTTTGCTTTTAGGTCTCAATGAATACGTATGTAGCACCAATTTAAATATAAATAGCTCATTCCCTTTTCACGTACATTTTGACCACTTATACTTGAGCTTTGAAATGTCAGAAAAGAAATACACTCTAATATGACAAACACGTATCTTGATATATAAACAGGACAACTTACTTTAGAGACAGATCCTTCATTTCTTGTGTCCCTAAAATAATTCAAAAAAAGCAAATAACCTGCTCACTCTACGAATTCCCTCGAGTTTTTTAGTTACTCAACAGCGTAAACTACCAGCTATTGTAAGCATATCAGGACATCTTTGTCCGTGCGCACATGCAGTAATTATGGGGAATATCTTTAGTTGGAGATAGGTATTCACTTTATCTGCTGTATTTTAGATTTTGATAATCCATGGAAGCAAAATCTACCTTCGATATTTTGTTTTCGGTGATTGTCAAGGTTTGCATACTATACTAATGAAATCTATTTAATTTTTATCGTCATTTTTTAGTAAAATACCTTAATGTCCACGAACCAAGTTGTATTGCCGGAATTTTTAATTCCGGCAAGAATTTACTGAAACCGGAAGGTGAAAAAATGCGGGATCCGGAACAGAAATTCCTGTTGCAACGTGCCTCTTACAAGACCAAGGTCACTCCATTCGGCAAATTCCGCCAGGTGCAGTCCCCCCATTCGAAAAATCCTCCCGGGTTCGCAATTTCATCTAAAAATTGTCGCTCGGATGAGCGGTGCCAATGCAACAGTGAATGTGCTACTTATTCGCTCAGATATGCCAGTGTAAATGCTTATCAGTTACTTTTTCGTTTATGTAAGGCCTTAAACTCGAAATCATTTGTTAAGCACACATTTTGCTCAAAAATTAAAAATTGTCCAAAAAATATCAATTTCTATTCCCACCTCGTTGAACCCGGGGGTATTTCTTGAAAGCCCCCGCTCGGCGAAATGCCAGATATTTGTCCTGCAACGCAAAATTATGAATAATTAAGAAGCGCAAGATAACAAAACGGCACACAAAATAAAAATTCTATATCGATTATACCTTGAACTGGAATCAGAACTCGAGTTTAATCGGAGCCAAAATTCCGTTTAGACCCCGAAACCAAAAATTTTATTTCTAAATTCAGCTTAAAGCTTGCACGATATAAACGAACAAATTGGTTGCATTCATAGCAAAAACTCACCAAACTTTTGGTAGTTTGCCTTGGTTTGCAGCTGGAACACGCATAACAATAACACTCGTATTCCGTTGAATGACATCCGAGTCATTAGTATAAACTGAAATAAATTATCATGGACATGTTCATTTTGAAAACTTTACTGAACAGCGATAAAAAGAAAAACGTTGATTCAAATTTACTCAAACAGATATATTCTTGCTGGAAACTAGCATTAATCAATGTCTAACCTTTAGCAATGGCGACATAAACATGTATTATGACCTTGAAACCTCAAAATCTCTAACCTTCTTTCGACTGGCCGTTGGTTATTTGCAAATCAAACGCCGTCTGATTAATCTTGTGTTTTTCAATTATTAGACGCTTCAATTCTGATAACTGTATTGTCAAGCCATCAATCAGTATTTTATCGTACTCCAAATTGCTTTTAAATTTATAATGTATACATGCCATATTTATCAATTATGAGTTAATGTCTAAAACACCGCAATCATAACCATTGGTTTCCAAGCCTAATGTTATTTTTCATGTATAAAAAATTAACACAATATTCGCTTCAAAAGAACAGTTTACTAACCGCAATAAAAATAAAAAACCCAATGAACTAATAACAAATATAAACGAGACTTTTGGTATTGGTTGACAATCACAATAAGATCAATCAGACACCACAACTATTAACTAACCAGCTGAAAATCAGGGATAACACGAACACAAAAACCTTTGTTTCGTAGCGGATACTTATATGTGCAATTCTGCTGAAGTCAGCTGACCAAACTAATGTGCATCAGATTATACTTGGCTCATATAATTACGTACAACCATCAAAAACTGCAAACTTCAAACACGATTCCAAAACTGGAGTAGCTAAGTATTTGGAACATCTGACATTCTAAACCATTGTGAACAACTATGTATACGTTTCTTCGCAGTATGGGACCAACGTATAGCTGAAGGACTGCAAAACGAAACGCCCAAACCTACTCGTTAAACTTCAAATTAGAGAGAGAGAGAAACGTTTACTGTCGAATATTAAACACAATAAACTAGATCCTGAAATACCATTACATCTTCAAATTGTTGATTCCAATATATTACTTACACCACATTATCCATTGCTTAAAACCTATGAACAAAAACGGAAACACCAGCCCATTCCGCTCATTAGAGTTAATTCGACAACCGAAATACCATGACATTACCGCTGCGAACTATAATACTTTCGAAGACATTAAAGAAAGTACACGAATACAAACGTATTCTAAGACGACACAATGAGCGGAAAACATTCTTCCTAAAAATATCCATGGGATCACAGTAAGTTTGATCAAAAGTCAACTTACATCTAGCTTTCCATATTGCAAATTGCGCATGCTGAATAACAAAGTTGAAAACAGCTTGTGTGTTTCTGTTCCCTATTTTACGCCCCAAAATTAGATCTGTCAAGCCTAAGTGTGCTCTACGGTAGCAATTCGTTTTAACATGGGTGTAATCTCAGAGTAAAAACAGTAGGCACGAGGAGAAAGTACGAAAACATGAAAATTAGCCTCAATAACATCGATATTTTGACAGGCACAATGTAAACACATATATATAATATCTGTAAATTTTGATAGTCTGTCGTTTGTGAACAACCGACGGTGCCGCAGTTTGTAGTGTAGGTCGCGAACGTTCCCGTCAACATACTTTGCTTTAGCCCATTCCCAAGATTTGTTTACAACAGAAATTTCAACACTTAACTTTTCGGACTGTAGGTGGCTGTGCCACACTTAAACCTATTTCAAACTAAAAACTAAAACTAAAATAAAACCCTATATCAAAACCACACCTTAAGGGAGTCCCTGGCTCCACCTAGTCTCTCTTAGAACTTAAGTTAGGCTTAGGCGTTGCTACAAGGCGTAAAAATTGGTAAAACTATGCTATGGCGGCTGTGTCCGCAATGTAAACTTACCTGGGGCCCTGCGTGGCCATTTAGTAATTGTTGATTAGTATTGCGTATGGAGCTGGCTATATCTGCGACTAAGGACATAGCTAGGCTATGTCAGCACCAATATGGTGCTTCGTCATATGAGTGTCTCCGGCGCATTGTTGTTGTTGTTGTAGTACCGGATGTGTGGCTCTCGACCTCAACCGCATTGCGGACACCCAATTGTGGGTGTCGGCAAAAATGCAAATGAGGTCTAG